>JAQZBX010069720.1:0-15540 GCA_029593785.1 Cabassous unicinctus
AAAAAAAAAAAAAAAAGAAAGTGTGTTTTGGTAATGGATGGTAGTGATGGTAGCACAATATTGTGAACATAATAGCACCGAATTATATATTTGAATGTGGTTAGAATGGGAAATTTTAGGTTGTATAGATGTTACTAGAATAAAATTTTTTAAAAAACCACAGGACTGTACAAAACAAACAGTGACCCCTAATGTAAACCATAGGCTACAGTTAATAGTACAATTATAATAATATTCTTTCATTAATTTTAACAAATGTACCACATTAAGGCAAGGAACTCATAATAGGGGGGTATATGGGAACTCTGTATTTTCTGCATGATTTTTCTGTAAACCTGCAATTTCTCTATTAAGAAAAAAAATTGAAAGGAAGGAAGGGAGGGAGAAAGGGGGGGGGAGGGAGGAAGTTAAGAGAGAGAGAGAGAGATACTGGCACAGGATGGATGAGACCAAAAAAATAATATTATGAGCCCAGACCAGAAACAGTCCAGCACATATATAGTCACCTGATTTAAAACAAAAGTGCCCCTGCAATTCAGTGGAGAAAGAAGAATCTCCTCAATAAATGGTGATGGACCAGTAAAAAAAAAAAAAAAGAATCTTGACCCCCACCTTAAACCGTAAGTGAAAAATAATCAGAGATGAATCATAGCCCTAAATGTGAAAGGTAAAACAATGAAGTCCTTTAAAAAAACACAAGAAAATATCTTTATGAACCTGGAGTAGCAAAATTTCTTAAACAGGACATAAGAAGCACCAATCATAAAAGACAAGATTGATAAATTAGGCTTCATTAAAATGAAGTTTTACTCTAATTCAAAAGACACATTAATTAAGAGTGTGAAAAGGCAAGTCACAGACTGGGATATTTACAATACACATAGCTGATAAAGGACTTGTATTCAGAATATATAAAGAACTCCAAATCATAAGAAAAACACAAAGCCATGAAAAAAAAAACTGGGCCAAAGACTTGGACAGGCATTTCACAAAAATGGCCATTCTCCAAATGGCCAATAAGCATACATTGTGGTACTCAACATTATTAATCCTTAAGGGAAATATAAATCAAAACCACAATAAGCAAACACTCTACCCCACCGGAATAGCTAATATTAAAAAGACTAAGAAGGAGGAGAACGTGGAATAATTAAGGCTCTCATCACATTGTTGGAACAGCACAAGTCATTACAGCTATTTAATGAAATCTTTGGCTGTATCTACTAAAGGTAAATGAGTGCCTCCCCTGTGATCCAGCAGTTCCACTCCCATACATGTATCCAAGAGTGATGCGTGAACATGTCAACCAAAAGATGAGTAAAAGAACGTTCACAGATGCTTTCAAATAGCCCCAAGCTGGAATCAACCCAAATATCCATCAACCAGCGATACGGTCAGTCAATGAAATAGCACGGAGCAATTTTTAAAAGCCTCTGCTCATGCAACCACATGGAGAAATATCACAGGTAAAATGCTGGTGGAAGCAGCCAGACGTCAGGGTCCACACTGAGTGATTTCACTTATAACTAGGATGTCAGGATGTCAGAAGTCATATAATGGTTAGCCCTTGTGGGTGCCTGCAGGCAGCAAGAGGAAGCCCTCTGTCCTATCTCAATCTGGGTGGTGAGACAGCAAGTCTCACTGTTCACCTCAGCTGATGTCTACCTCACAGCTCTCAAGCGTGCTTTCTTCACAAACCAACATATCCTGACCATTGCTATGTCAATAAAGGGATTCTCTTCATCAATTTCAAGTTGCTGACACGTTTTAAAAATGAACCATACTTTCAAGAATACTGTTCACCTAAGTAAGTTATAAAGGCTACAAGAGCATGGGCTCCATCCTACAAAACCCGTGAAGAAAGAGAACTTGGAACTGTGGAGATACAAGTTAGACTTGGGTTTACAATTGGGCTTCACAACTTCTGGCTGTGTAACCTTGGACAAATTATGTACCCTCTCCAGTCTCCATTTCCTTATGTCTAAAATTGGGGTGATGTCTACCTCATGAAGTCTGTTAGAAAGTCTTAGATAAGGGATGAGTGATGGTTAGGCTAATGTGTCAACTTGGCCAGGTAGTTGTGTCCAGGTGTTAGGTCCAGCAAGCACTGGGCTAATTGTAATACAAGAGCATTTATGGACTTCGATCACCAGTGAGTTTACTGCGTGGATGGCTGATTACATCTGCATCAACCAGGGAGATTGCATCAGCAGTGGGTGACGCTTTTATCCAATCAGTTGAATGCCTTAAAAGGGGAAGTGATTTCAACATTCAGAAAGAATTTCCCAGCTGGACAGCCAGCTTCTCCCAGAAACTCATCAAGGACCTTTCATTGGACTTTCATTGGAGCCCCTAGTTTGCAGCCTGCCTGCAGAACCTGGACTTGTGCATCTCCACGGTCGCATGAGAGACTCTAATAAAATCTCGTATTATTGACAGATGTCTCCTGTTGATTCTGTTTCCCGAGAGAACCCTGGCTAATACAGGATGTAAGGAGTGCAACACCTAGGAGGAGCCCGTTTCCTTCCATGCTTGCCAAGGCCTTGCTCATGGGGGGCGCTCATGAAGCTGGAATGATTCTCTTACTTTGCTCCTGTACGCAAACAACCGTCTAGAGAAGGCGTGAACGGCAGCGTCAGCCCAACCTGCCTCCTAACGCCAGCCACTTTCCTCAGGGTGTCCTGAATTCCTCTCACCAGTCACAGACAGCGAAGGAATAAAAGGAAGCAACGCGCTGATCTTCAAGGCTGGCAGGCAGGATCTGACCCACCCAGGCTGGTCCCAGAATCAAGGGTATGGGATGAGGACTTGAAGAAGCAAACAGCTCCACCGTGCGGCCAACATACTCTGTGAAAGTTGTCCCACACCTTGATTCCGCCTTGGGTTTTTCCCCGCTCCTAGGCTGATGTCCTGGCTTCACCAGGACAGAGAAGGATCTAAGATCAACTCAGGGCAATGAGACAATCGGTCCAACAATCTGGTCCTCACCACAAGGACCCGTGGCTCTGGTCCCACCGCACCTCTGGGGCCTCCTAACTTCATAGCCAGGCTCTAATCCAACAACCTCTTGCCACAGGCACTTTACAGACCTTAGCTTGGGCAAACCCCACTGCATTCCTGTTTACCGCCAGCTCACCTATCAATGTGATGTGTGAGATTATGTTTCTCGCCACAGTTCTTGCCTTTACTATATGTGGCAGCCTATCTACTTGTGGGTTTTCCTGAACAATATGAAGGCAGATGCCATGATTGTCTTATTCACAGATGTAATCTTAGCGCATATCGTGATGTTTGGCATTGAAAATGAGTTTAATAAATGTTTTTTGGGTGATCTATTGCAACAGAAAGTGAACCACGCCAATAACTACTGTATCTGCTGATTGCAGAAATTATTTTACTCACTCCCTCCCTGATTCAACATTTAAGTGTCTCCTATGTACCAAGAACTGTGTATGGGACTGGTGTGACAAAGATGACGAGAACATGGTCCTCTGCCCACAAGGTTAAGGGGGGAGACCATTGTGGACATGAATAATATGACCAGAGCTACGCAAAGGAGTGAGCAGGCTGCTCTTGACACCCGAAGGAGGAGGAATCAAACCAGTCTGAATCGTTGAACTAGATGTTCCAGGACTTCTGAGCCAGCTGAGGATTTTAGGGTGGGCTCATCAGTGGGGCAATGTGATGGGGAAAGCATTCTAGTCAATGGGAACAGGATGTTGGCAGGTGGGCAGAGCAGGGTCATTTCCGGACTTCGGAACACAAGCAAAAGTAAAGCCCTGTTACAGCACAGAAGCCAGGGCAGGAAGCTGCCCTTTCTGTTGGGTGTGAAGGACACAAAAGGCCCATGTGCCTAAGGGTAGCATTTGGAGGCACGGTGAGGAGGGATGGGGGGAAAAGCCAAACATTTCCAGAAAAAATAAATAATTTCTTTCTAAGCAACTGGGAATATTTGGACATGTCAAAACAACATCCTCTCTTTTTCCTCCCTAGCAAGCCCCCGTCTATGCCTCCCTGGCCCCTTCTCTGTTTCTCTTTCTCCTTTCCCAGAATCCCTGTGAGAGTCAGAGGCACCACTGGCCCCGTTAAGAGAAAAGGAACAGAACACAATGTTTCAGGACCACGGACAGCGGCGTGGGGGTTCTGCTCAGGCCATCGGCCCCAATGCACACCTGAGAGTACAGCCTCAAAGTTGATTAAGCAAACGGAAAAATGGAAAAGTCCAGAAGCACAGAAGGAGATTTAAAAGATCTCTCAGTAACTGACAGAACAAACAGGCAAAAAATAGCCAAGGTATAAAAGATTTGAAGAATACAAAAAAATAAAGTGGGCCTAATGGACCTATGGCGAATCACGCGCCCAACAATTGCAAAATACATATTCTTTTAAAGTATGAAACATTCCCCAGAGTTGATCACCCATTGCTCAAACTCAACATATCTAAAAGGACTGAAATCATACAGAGTATATTCTTTGACCACTATTCAACTAAGCTAGAAATTAGTAACAGACGGTAATTAGAAAATCCTGTGTTGGGAAATTAAGGAATACACTTTAAAATAAACCTGTGTCAGAAAATAGATCACATAGAAGTTGGAAAGCAGCCTTCCAGCCTGCCTGAGATGCACAAAAGCTCATGAGGGCCACTATGCCGTCTCACTCCCTGCAACTCCCTGTTACAGTTCCTGCCGGTCTGTCGCCTGCCCCAACCTGTATCATAACTTCAGACTAGTTGCAATGTTGGCCTTCCTGGATTGTTTGCTATTGTTCCCAAATTATTCCACTACTGTTTTTTTTTTGTTGTTGTTTTTAAAAGATTTATTTATTTCTCCCCCCACCCCTCACTGTTTTGTGCTTGCTGTCTGCTCTGTGTGCTCTTCTGTGCCTGCTTGCCTTCTCTTTAGGCAGCACCGGGAACCACAATGGGACCTTCCGGAGCGGGAGGTGCTCAGTCTTTTGTGCCACCTCAGCTCCCTGGTCTGCTGTGTCTCTTATTGTCTCCCCTCTGTGTTTCTTTTTGTTGCATCATCTTGCTGTGCCAGCTGTCCGTGAGAGCCAGCACTCCTGCGCGGGCCAGCACTCCTACATGGGCCAGCTCTCTGCTCAGGCCAGCTCGCCACACGGGCCAGCTCGCCGCATGGGCCAGCTCGCCGCACGGGCCAGCTTGCCTTCACCAGGAGGCCCCGGAATCGAACCCTGGACCTCCTATATGGTAGACAGGAGCCCAATCGCTTGAGCCACATCTGTTTCCCGCCACTACTGTTCTTGACGACACCCCTGAACATTCATTTTTCTGTGTCCTATTCCTCAAATGAGCACCCCACAGCAGAAAGCTTCCCTGCCCTGCCCTGGTAAATTACCAGCCTTGTAGATAGAGTAGGGAAGTGGGGACAGCCTCAGGCTAAAATACCACAGACTCCCACAGGTTTTACCCAGGTTCAGTTGTTTTTCTTGAATAAGCATTTCTCAATTTGATGTATGCCTTTGGTCAATTCCCCAGTATCCGAAGAAATCAATAACATTTTTTTATATTATTGTATTTTTTTTTTGTGGTAGGGTATTTGCAAAGCTCCTCATTTATCCATGGAGGACAAGCAGTATGGATCATTTCCCCCAAACTCTCCCTCCAAACATCTTTATAAATCTACCTCTCTTTGGGAGGGGGAAGAAACTAGTTTTGCTGGATCACAAAATTTCCCCAACTATTCTGGCCTCCTAACTGGCAAAGCGTTCTTTGGTCTTCGTAAGATCTTTGTGCTCTATCCTCACTGGAGGTCTATCTCCACAGTAATCCACATCTCAACTCTTGGCTTCATCGAAAGGTAAAGAGGTGAAGGAGAAGTCAGACAGTAAGATGAAAAGAAAGGGAACTTTTCAATAATACTTCACATCCGTGTTGTTACACAAAGTTCCCCTTTTCTTTGATAATGTTAAGATTTTATTATCTCAATACAATCATGAAAATAAATGTGGTAAAATGAATGAGTGCATATAAGATTAACTTTTTAAAAATCTGTCTGCTACAGAGTATTTACTCTGATCCTTCAATTATTTTAAAAATATGAAGTGTTATAAACCTTCAGAAAAGTACAGAGAATGTTGTAATAAATGTATCTGAAATAGTCTCAATGAAGAGAGTTACCCTACCAGAAATTAATAAAATAATTTCCAAAGGACTAATAATTGTGTGATTTACTGCTAGTGAGAAAATGAACAGAAATTTTCTACAGCAGCAATTAAAATTATAAAATTAACATAGAAAAACATTCAACCTAACTGATTACTGTAAGGAAATATAAATAAAACAAGCAAGTAGTATTCTATACCTACTAAATTAAAATATTTTTTAAAATATTGCACTTGATTGCAATCAAGTACAGCATTCATACATTTCTGGTAGTAGAATAAATCAGCATTTTTTAAGAAGGCAATTGGCAGCATGTTTTTAAAACATAAAAATGATCATACCCTTGGATTTTGTTAATCTCATTCCTGGATATTCCAAGGAAATCATTTAAAATGAGGAGAAGAAAACTATACTCATCACACTGTTGTCTGCAACATTATAAAACACAAAAAAGAAACTTCCTAATGCCCGCCAATGTGTTAGTAACATTGCTGGGAGAAACAAATGTTTAAGACACAGCCTCTTTCCTTAAAAAAATTCACAACTTGGGGAGGGGAATAAAGAAAGTTACAGCCACTCAATAACAGTAATTATGTATGAAGTGTATCTAGGAATTGGGGAAGAAAGGTGATGTTTAAGACAATGATTATGTATACACATGGACAATGGCTAAAAGTGACAGAGAAAAAAAATGGGGTTCTCTTGGGGTAGTGGCGTTAATAGATGCATTTTTCTTTACATTTTACTTGCATTAATATAATTTATTTGCGTAATACTGTGGTTTTTTTTTTCATTGTCCTATGATATTATTTACAACATGTGAACAAATTCTGAGTTATGCAGGCTCACCCTACATAATACCAGTGCCATAATCAAATGACACCGAGATTCAGATGCGTTGCTCAAAACTAACTTTGGTCTTAGCAAGTCTAAGTGGCTACCATCTCACTGACTACACACAACTTTAGACCCAACACAGGTCTTCCTAATCCTCTTCCCCATTCGCAGGCTGGGATCGGGGATGCCACTGCTCTCACCACCACTGTTTAAGTGTCTGACCCCTCACCAGAAAGGCCACAAGCAGGATCTTCAGCTGCTCCGTCATGAGAGGCTGTGGCTGGACCCTCCAGAGGGCCACAGACTCCACAAGTGGGAGCTGGATTACGGGGCGCCTTTCAGCGGTACAGAGACAGGCGGAGGGAAGAGGACCTTGGGATCCCTGACCTCCCAGAGCCTGGCTGGAGCAATGAAGCACGGAAAGAGTGGCTGGACAAGGGAAATGGTGCCGCAGCGGCCACACGTGTGGGTCCTGGAGTCACTCTCCAGGTTTGAATTCCGACCTCCCACTAAGTTCCAATGCACTCATCTGTAAAACGGTGATAGCAACAACGAGGATAAAGTTGTGACTGCCCTGGCTCAAGGTCCCCAGTATCTGGCTCACTTGTATTTTCACTTGTATTTTCCTAAAGCACAACTTCCAAAACAAGTATAACCTTTGACTAAAACGAAAAGTAACAAGTGCAAGATATAAACAAGAGGGGACAGAAGAACAGAAGTCACCTGTCATCCCGTTGCCTGATTAAGTCACCCAGAAGCAGCCAATATGCAAAGTCCTGCACCTTTTCATTAATAAAGCTACTTACCCCATCAGGGAGGCGGGGAAGGAAGCAGGGAGGGAAGGAGGGAGGGAGGGTCTGAGGGACGGAGGGAGAAACAGACAAATGGAAACTAGCAAACGATTCTTTTGGATCCAGAAGAGATGTTCTATATGGACAAATAACAAAGCAGCTTTTTGTTTAATACATCAGTCTCCTTTAAATGTCAAATGAATCTGTTGGCTAGTGATCAGTTGTATGTGGCAACCCTGAAAAAATCATCCCTTGACAAAGTACAACTGAGGACAAGCTCCCCTTTACTACTGAGTTACAATCCCCTACAAGGTCCATTTCTTAAAGCAATACCCGCAGTTTCTATTTGAATCTCTCCCTTCCCAAGTAGAGTGAAGCTGCTTGTTTCTACCATTCCGATAATCCACACTCAAGTGGTCAGAGCTGCAGACATTAATTTTCAGTAGAAATGTATCCATTCTTCCTGACCTTTTTTTTTTTCCATCTAATCATGTGGTTTGCCCCTGAGAAGAGAGGGTGACACTTGGCTGCAATCATTAAACAAACAAACCTAAGTCCACTGGAGGGAGAAAGCAGCATATAATTGAGTGGCAAGTATAAAGAAGCCATCTACAAAAAAGTAACAATTCAAGGACTCACAGGACTCAGTGCAAAAGGCACCATCAGAGAGGAAAACTTCAAAGGGCCTGAGTAAGTCCAGCCAGGATCAAAGAAATGGGGGAGAAGAGGGGAGGGCAGCTGGGGAAGGGGGGGTGTAGACAGCCGGGAGGAAGAACTGGCTGGGGAACAGGGAGCCCTCAGGATGGGCAAAACGTAGGGCTGGACTGGTATCACAGGCCAAGAGGAAGGGCTAAGCATCTGCACTTGGGGGCTACACGACCCAACAATTTCATTTAAGAGTTTCTCCTGAGTGAACACCCTGATGATGAATAAAACTTGAATTCTGAATAAAGATTTTTCCACAATCTTTACATTCATAGTGTCCTTCTCTATCATGGAGCCTCTGGTGCTGCTGCGATTCTGAACTTCCTTTGAAATCTGTCCTGCAAGGGTGGATTGGCTGACGCTGATTTAAACTGCCTTTCTGCCTGAGGGCCTTCCCTCAATCCTTACACTGATAAGCTTTTTCCCCAGAGTGCATTTTCTGATGCTAGACAAGGTTTGGTTCCTAGTGAAGCTTTTCCCACACTCTACATTGATAGGGTCTCTCTCCAGCGTGTAACAATTGGTGGTGAATGAGTTGTGAATTCACACAAAAAGCTTTGCCATACTTCTTGCATATATGGTTTCTCAACAGTATGAATACTCTGATGCCGAATAGAGGTATTTTCCTCACTGAAAGCCTTACCACGGTCTTTGCATTTAAAGGGTTTCTCCCCAGTGTGCACTCTCTGATGATGAAACAGTGTGGACTTGAGGACAAAGGTTTTGCCACATTCCTTATGCTCATGGAGCCTCTCCCCAGTGTGGATTCGCTGGTGTTTAGTGCAGTGGGAACTGGACCTGACAGCCTTGCCACACTGTTTGCACACATAGGCTCACTCCCCTGTGTGAATCCATTGGTGAGGTATAAAACTAGAGTTGACGCTAAAGGCTTTGCCACGCTCCTCGCACTGGTAAGTCTTCTCTCCATGTGAACTCGCTGGTGTGCGGTGCACTGGGAGCTGCCCGAGTGTCTTGCCACGCTCCTTACACTGGTAGGTCTTCTCTCCATGTGAGCTCGCTGGTGTGCGGTGCACTGGGAGCTGCCTGAGTGCCTTGCCACGCTCCTCGCACTGGTAGGTCTTCTCTCCATGTGAGCTCGCTGGTGTGCGGTGCACTGGGAGCTGCCCGAGTATCTTGCCACGCTCCTCGCACTGGTAGGTCTTCTCTCCATGTGAACTCGCTGGTGTGCGGTGCACTGGGAGCTGCCCGAGTGTCTTGCCACGCTCCTCGCACACACAGTGCCGCTTTCCACTGTGGGTCCTCTGGTGCTGGACAGAAGTGGAGAGAAGGCTAAAAGCTTTGCCATATTCCTTACACTGGTGCGGCTTTTCTCCACTGGGGCTTTTCTGATGATGAAGAAAGTCTGAACTGTGATTGAACTGTTTATCCCACACATCACAGTTATAGGAAACTCGTATACCTGGAACTTGCAGGTGTGTTTCACGATGAGAACTAATGCTAATAATTTTTTTCTGATTTCTTTTGTGGGTAGTTTCTATTTTCCATAGGAACGGTCTCACTATTAACTATCACAGAATCCCTCTCCTTTTTATTCATCCCATCCATTGTGAAATCTCCTCTATGCCTCTCTAACTTGCCCTCTGACTTGCAGATATCTTGAAAATCAAGTCCCTTTCTCAGATATTCACCTGATCCCATGCCACAGGATTTGTATGTATCAGAAATTATTTGTTTTGAAGTCAAATGCTCATTTTCAGCCCAAGTTTTTCCACCTGATAAAAGAAGAAATAAATGAAAATATCACCTCTCAGAAATGCTAGAGGGAACTAGATCAGTTGTTAGCAAACTTTCTCTATAAAGGGCTAGATAGCAAATATTTTAGGATCTGCAGGACAAATGGTTTCTACCGAGATTACTCAACTATGCCATTATAATATAGTCTGCCGCTGTAGTAAACACATACATAAATCAATGAACATGGCTGTATTTAAATAAAACTTTATTTGTGGACACTGAAATGTGAATTTCATATAATTTCCAAGTGTTATAAAATATTATTATTCTTTTGATTTTATTCAAATATTTAAAATTTCAAACATTCTTAGCTTCTGGGCCATACCAAAAAAAGGCAGGAAGTGATCAGATTTGGCCTATGGACTGTAGTTTGCTTAAACTAATCATCAAGTGAGATTAATATGTCCTATTAATACAATGCTTTTTTTATGCTTATAAAATCCTTTACACTGTAGGGAATTAGAAGAGGCAAGGAAAGGTCCTGAAACACAAGAGGGAAGAGGAAGCTTTATCATCTTAAAAAAGGAAGAAAAGGAAATGAAACCCTCACATCTATGGCCAATCAATTTTTGACAAATGTGCCAAGTCCACTAAATGGAGAAAGAATAGTCTCTTCAATAAATGGTACTGGGAAAACTCGATATCCCTATGCAAAAGAATGAAGGTGGACATCTACCTTACACCATATACAAAGATTAACTGAAAATGGATCAAAGACCTAAATATAAGAACCAAAACTATACAACTCCTAGAAGAAAATATAGCATCTTTAGGAAGCAAGAGCAACAAAAGAAAAAAAATAGATAAATTGGACTTCATCAAGATTAAAAACTTTCGTGCATCAAGGATTTATCATGAAAGTAAAAAGACAACCTAGAGAATTTGAGAAAATATTTGGAAACCACATATCCAATAAGTTTAATATCCAGAATATATAAAGAAATCCTATAACTCAACCACAAAAAAGGCAGACAGTCCAATTAAACAATGGGTAAAAGACTTGCATAGATATTTACCCAAAGGAAATAGACAAATGGCCAATAAGCACATGAAACGATGCTCAACATCATTAGCCATTTGGGAAATGCAAATCAAAACCACAATGAGATATCATTTCACACCCACTAGAATGGCTACTATTTAAAAAAAAACAACAGAAAATTACAAGTGTTGGAGAGGATGTATAGAAATAGGAGACCTCATACCTCAGCAGCTCCTCAGAAAGTTAAGTACAGAATTGCCATGTAAGCAGCAATCTCACTTCTGGTTATATACCCAAAAGAACTGAAAGCAGGGACTTTTTACAGATATGTATACATGGTTGTCCATAATGGTATTATTCAGAGTTGCCAAAAGGTAGAAGCAACCCAAGTGTCCATCCACAGAGAATGTGAAAAACAAAATGTACTATATCCATACAATTTTTATTCAGCCATAAAAAGAAACGAAGTTCTGATACATGCAACATGAATGAACCTTGAAGGCATTATATTGAATGAAGCAAGACGGACTCAAAAGGACAAATATTGTCTGATCTCACTGACATGAAACAATTAGAATAAGCAAATTCATAGCGCCAGAAGCTGGTGCAGGCTACAGGGGGCCGGGCTGGGGCAGGGAATGGGGAGTCGGTGCTTACTTGGCAGTCTCTGTTTGGGGTAGTGGGAAGTTTTGGTAACAGATGGTGGTGATGGGAGCACAACACTGTGCACCTGGCGGACAGCACGGAATTATATATGTGAATGTGGTTAAAAGGGAAATTTTAAGTTATATATATATTACTAGCATAAAAAATAAATAAAATAAAATAAACCAAACCATAGGCTTGTACAACACAGTGAACCCTAATGTAATCTATGGACTATAGTTAATAGTATGATTATGAAAACTGTAACAAAGGTACCACACAAATGCAAAGTGTTAACAATAAAGAAAGCTGCATGTATCATGGGGGGGTATATGGGAACTCTGTATTTTCTGCATGATTTTTCTATAAACCTACACCTTCTCTAATAAAAAATAAACAAATTTAAAAGCAGAACAAAAAACCACAGTGAGATACCACTTCACACCCACCTTAAGAAAGTAGACAATGGTGGCTGCAATCCACCAGACAGACAGCAGTAGGCACTAGCAAGGATGTGGAAAATGTGGAATGATTCAGCCACTTTGGAAAAGTTAGGGCATTTCCTCAAAATGTAGGGAGGGCAGCTTTTATGAAGGAAAAAGAAGGAAAGAAAGCCCCTTTGAGGACAAATAGACCCCAGGGCTCTCCAAATCTGGCAAGCCCTGAGCCTGCCATCTGGGATCAGCTAATAGTTATGAGACCCCTTGAAAGTCAGGGGACCCAGGCAGAGACCAGAGAAAGAAAGGTTTACCAAGGAAGACCACAGCCCCAAAGTCCTCCAGCATCACGTCCCTGTGCAGGGCCTTCGCAGCAGGCAGCAGGCTGGTCCGCTCCTTCTCAGTGAAGCACGCGGCCACATCCTCAAAAGTCACTGGTTCCTGGAACGGCAAGCTTCTGCTCTCTCGGGACTTTGGTGGTGAAAACCCTGTCAGATGAAAGGCCTAGGAAGGGCACCTACAAGGGTATGTATTTAGTATTGCGTCTCTGATGTGCCTGAAGGGTTTGTGTGCAAAATACAAAAGGTGTGGGAGAGGACACAGAGGTAAAGGCAGCCAGCCAGGGTCCCGCAGGCTTTCCCAGTTGGAAACAAGCACATCTCCACTCTGAGCTCCCAAACGCACGTGCATTCCACCTGCTGTATAGAAGCTGGGCTGGGCCTATGCGTGGTAGGACAACATAGAAGGAGAACCACCGCTGGACGCAGCTGTCCCCTTACCTCTAAGCTCCTCCCCACTTTGCGTGTATTTTGGTGATTATTTGGGCTGTTCATATTACTGCCATTTCCCAATTCTGCTTCCACTCCAATTCTTCCTCCCTTCTTGTCTCCGCACCTACTACCCCAGACACAAAGCTCTCAGATCTACCACTGACCACCCTCCCTCCCCTCACCATGCACCCCTTTCCCATGCAGAGGTAGTGAGGTTAGAGAGACGTAGGAAAATACTGCTTACCCGGGAAAAGGCTAACGCCTATACCAACTTGATAAACAAGGCTCAAGACGAGCTTGAAAAGAAGGCTACTGAAAGTTTTCTAACACTTGAGTAGGAGCTCAACCCTCTATTTCAGAAAAAGAGCTCTAGAGCATGGAGTGGAGGGAACCTGTAAATCAGGTGCCAAAAAATTTTTTGTCAATTGTCTTTTTGATATATTTTTTAAGGACCTTGGAAGAAAGCCCTTTAAGTTACATTATGTTACAAAACTATTTTATTTCCCCAAAAGCAAGCATCATGGGGTGCCAGGGCAAAGACAGACAACTAGACCAATAAAACTGAAAAGGGAGTTTAAAAACAGATGCAGGCAGCTCTTCCCAGGCCAAGGTGGCACCATCTACCCACCCCTGGTGCGGATCAGAAGGATCCAACCTGTTGAACAAACCACTAACTACTTTTACAGAAAACATGATGTTTCCAAAGGAAGCTGGGGGCGTGGAGTGGGGGCTGCAAATTCCATTACCCTTAATAAAGACAGGATCTTGTTTGTCTGGGGCAACAGAGAAAAAAGAAATATTATTGATGTCACTAACAAGGGACTACTGTATTCCTTCAACCTCCCAAAGGCAGTTTGCCTTGAGTTCTCACCAGAAAACACTGTCCTGGAAACATGGCAGCCTTACCCTACTACTAAATGTGACAGAGCTTATGATGTGAAAACTGTGTTTATAGTCTTTCATCCAAAAAGTAAAGCAAAATTCCTGGTCAGAAAATGAAACAATTTGAGCCCAAAATTTTAACAATGAGTTCCCTTCTTTGAAAACAACAATTTCAATACAAATGCAAATAAATTGCATTTGCAAAATATTAATGATTTTGAGTTATCACCTGGACCCCAACTATACAAGGTGGTTGTCTGGTTAGAAGTAAAGGTACATCTTCCTTTGTTAGATTATATCAATACCCCAACTTTGTTGTGTAGCTTTAGCCAACAAAAGTTTCTTTAAGGTTGATAAGGTTACAATGCTATGGAATAAAAAAGCTACTGCTGTGTTAGCAATAGCTAGCACAGACGTGTGATCTTCCTACTATGGGGAACAAACACCACACTACATTGCAACAAATGTGAAAGTGCTGTAGTGCAATTACCAAAAACGGCTCCATTTATGATATAGTTTAGTTCTACTAAATTTTGTGCTGTTTATGGTTTTATGCCTGCTAAAGCTACAATTTTCAACTTGAAATGTGAGCCTGTGTTTGACTTTGGAATTTGCCCTCATAATTCAGCCTACTACAGCCCTCGTGGACATATATTAGTTCTAGCTGGATTTGAGCAACTGAAGGGGCAAATGGAAGTATGGGATATTAAAAAACAAAAACAAAACTTACTTCAAAACCAGTGGCCTCTGATTCCACACATTTTGCTTGGTAGCCTGATAGTGAGCATATTTTAACTGCATGTGCCTCAAGGTTACATGCTAATAATAGGTCTGAGACTTGGCATTCTACTGGCTCTGTCTTGTACAAGTTGATGTGTGATCAACTGCAGAAACATGTCAGATTTCTTTGCAGCCATTTTTGGATGAAATATTTCCAGCAAAAACAATAATTTGCCAAGCAGTAGCAAGTGAAGTACCCATTGAGGAACCTAAAGTTCCAACAGCTTGTAGACCCTCAGTTTTAAGAAATAAACCAATCACCAATTCCAAGCTACATGAGGACAAAAATATGAAACCACAAGTAGGAAATGATGAACAATTTTTAAAATGAGCCCTTGAAAATCAAAGGAAGCAGAACAGTTAAGAAAGCTGCAGAGCAGGAGGCAAGAAGTGACAGATTTTGCACCTACTCCTGCCCCACAGAGCACATCACGAAATACTCTCTCAGTCAACTGCTGAAGACCCTGAAATAGGCAAAATATCAAGAACCTAAAGAAGAAGCTGAAAGCATTTGAACAAATGCAAGAACAAACAGCAACTGGGAAACAGCTCAGTTGGAGAAAATTTAAAAAGAGACAACCCTTCTCCAGGAGCTGGAAGCTTTGGAATTGGGTATTTAAGGCTTCACAGAAAGCAAGTTAGTTACCAGAAATCAGTACAAACACATCCTTTGTTAAACCCATTGGTGCACACAGAATATCCATGTGCCTACACTTAATGTTCACTTGCATTTTAACTATTTATCCAAGATTCTGCATATGTGTGAAATTATTTAATTTGTTAAATCAAATTCTCCTATTTGTCAATACATGATTTAGAAAAGATAAAT
>JAQZBX010069722.1:0-15530 GCA_029593785.1 Cabassous unicinctus
CCACTTTATCATCCATTTCAGATTTTGTTTCTTCTGCTTTTAAACATTTCATATAGCAGTCAGAAGCTCAGGCTTAATCGTGTTTATTTCATCTCCTTCTCTGGATACTCATTTCTGAAATTCTCTTTTCAAATAATCTTTACTTTGCAACAGGATGACTTTAATAAATCCTTTTATACATACCCATAAGTTTCTCTAATTTAAAGTTTTGTTTAAGATACAGAGAAACTCCTGAAATCTTAATCCATAAGAAAATGTATTTTTAGGTTAGCTTGGGTTATCCCTCTTTCGTTAAAATAATTTCCTACTCAGTCTCTTTCACCAAGGTACATCTTTCCTGTGTATTTGCAGTTAAGGCAAATAATCAGACCTAATTTTTTATGTATTTAGTTTTTAAAAAGTTGTTTAATTCTGAGGACACTATTATTGGTTGGTCTCTGTGTTCTGTGTCAATTGTAACTTTTCCAATGGAAAAAGCTTTTATGATTTTTAGCACAATGTGACTCAGACTTAATATATAATGAAAGCAGAAATTTTGCTTGATACTTGGAATGATTTTACTCAATATTTCAATCAGTTTCAACTTTATTTTTATCAATTTAGAAATACTAATTTATAGCCAGTAATATTTAAGTATCCAATCCTCTCCTAAACATAAAGGAATATGAATCAGTCAATTTTTTGTAATAAACACTATTGGGAGTTATTGTTCATGGTGTTATTCTAAGAGAAATTCAGACATCTTTTAAAAATATAAATATTAAATGTTAATCATGAAAAATGCAAATATTTTCTTTGTTTCTGTAACACAAGAGGTCAAGCCCAGGAAGGCTAACCAAATGATTTGATATTATAGAGAAACCATGTGGGAGCCCAGCATCAGTCATGCCTTTATTGCTCATGATTATTTATGTAACCTGGTGACGGCCGGCTTGGAGAAGAATCATACAGCCCTTCAGGGATTACAGGTTTATATAGAGAATATAGCAGAGGGGTGTGGGTACACAAGCAAGGAATAGTACATTTTTATGGCATAGGTAATGGGTACAACAAGAACAGGTAATAAACCTGACTGTAGTTTACATGTGGCAATGTTAGATATCTTGTTGCCTCTCTTACAGTTGCTCCACCTGAGAGGGTCTGGGTGCTGGCTAGTTCAACTCCAACCTTTCCAGCAATCTTCACAAATAACTAACTAGTGGTAGGGGGAAATGGACATTCCATGTCCCTACACTCTACCCGAATGCCCTCCCACCTTCCATTCTACATGTTAATCTTCCACAGCATCACGTGAGTGGGCAGGGCATTAGAACATTGCATCCAGATTCCACAGCATCAATATAAAACACAATAGAATAAGAGGAATAACATATACACAAAATTGACCATTAATACTTGACAGTGAAATTACACAATTTGGCAGGTAGCCATACCATATTACAGATTTTATGTTGTCATTTCATACAGATAGGGGCAGATTATGCTGGTTTAACAGTATATAAGCAACACTTCCATTAGTAGATAACAAATTACTAGATAGGGAGTTTATTTGAGGAGGTTTCTAATACTATACATTTTTCCCTTCTAAATTCTCTGAGTTTTCTTTAGTGATATTAAAAACTAATTTAGGCATAAGAAAAGTCCACATAGTTTACTAATATTTTTTGTATGAATTGTGGTCTTATAACAATGTTTTCGGTGACTCCTATTTCCCATGGGCTTAAGGTTCCCAACAAGCGAGGCTGCATAGGCCAGTACCATGGCCAAATGACCTCATTTTTCCCAGTTTGTATAGTTTGAGGCATAGACAACAACAAATTACCTCTCCTTTTGGGCTGTAGGGCAGCTGGCCCTCTAACTTGTAATCTTAATGCCTGCATCAGCCCTGCTATTAGCATTTAACTGGAACGGGGACCACATCTGATGGTGCTAAATTTAAAAAAGGTTAAGACTGAATATTGCCTTTGAGTACATTGTCATAAAGATCCCTTATGGCCTTTTATTTGTTCCTTTAAAAGGTTATTCACCTTTTCCATAAAAAGTCCAAATAATATCCTGGTTCATAGTCTAAGACTGCATGTGGTGAATGGTAATTGGAGTTCTTTGGACACTGTCATTTTGAGCTGGCACCCATATATGGAACTTACATTTTCTAGGAAGTGAATAGCAACTGGCTGGTTACAAGTGTCCCAAGGCAGTGTCTGTGGCAGTGAAAGCATACCTTGCCCCTTCCAACAGCAGGAGGGGACCAATGTAATTCACTTGCCATTGTGCTACTGGAGTCTTGGCCAATATGTCTCATCTGGTGAGTTAATTTTCACAAGCATTGGAGTGAGCATGATGGACACTCATGGGTGATGTCCACGAGCTGCTGGCGAGTAACAGTCAGCTGGAATTGCTGCCACAGGGTATGGTAGCCATCATGTCCACTTTTCCTGTGGAGCCACTCTGCTTCTTCTTGGGTCTCAATGGTATGGCTCTGGATCTTTGCAAGGGCATCTGTCTTATCATTCCAGTGAGGAGTGTTAGAGGAGTGGGCAGGGATGTATAAGTTACATATCACTGCTTGCAGTTGTCCCAGATGTCCTTCCACAGATCTGTCCCCCACAGAGGGTAGCGCAAAACAATCCATTGTTCCTGTTTTGTTTCTAGTATCTGCAATCCATCCCTGGATAGAGATGGCAGTCTTCAGAGTGACTGGACACTATTAGGTTAAACCCTTCACCTGCAACAGGGTGTGGTATGCTACACATTATTGCTTTTCTAAAGGGCTATATTGTCCTTTGGTCTCTTTCCACAATTGGGACTAAAACCCAAGGGGTATTTTTTAAATGTTGCCTTTGCCACAAACCCTACCCAAAGCCAATATTGATACTGACCACATCCAATCACAGGGTAAGTCAGGGTCTATCCCCCTTACCACTTGAGCCTGTGCTATTGCCCTTTTTACTTCTTAAAAGCAGCCTGATGGGAGTACTCCCATTCCCATGCATAACCTTTCTTGATTAACATATACAATGGTTTTAATATCTGAGCTAAATGAGGGATGAAGGGTTTTCAGTACCCCAACAACCCAAGAAAGGCCATTAATTGTTTTGGAGTTTGTGGTGTGGGAAAACATTGTACTTTAACAACAATTAAGAATTTGACAGAGCAGTAGGGACCTTGTAGTTTGTTCCAATTGTTTGCCCATCACAGGTTCTTAAGATAAGCATCAATATAATAAAATAAAGTTACAAACAGAGGTTTCTTCCACACAGCCAGATTTTTTGCCATCAGGCCAGGACAGATGGTTGTACTATGTATATAACCTTCGGGAAGCACTGTAAAAGTTCATTGTGGCCTTCTCACAGGAAGGTGAGAGCAGGCTGGCTTGATTTGTCTAAAAAGATACTAAAGAAAGCATCGGTAAGATCTAAAACAAAGTGATAGTGACATCTACTGTTATCCACCACCCTGCAGCAGGCCCTATTGGCCATTTTATTTATGTAGCCATAGGGCTGCTTTGTCAGCAGAGGTGAGGCAAATTAGATGAATGTGAGCTAAAGCATGCGCCTCTTGATTCCCAGGCACAGAGGTTGTTTCTGTGACATATACCATATTTAAAATAATTAAACCTATAAACAACAACATTATATTTTTATATAATATTATGTATAAAACATTGTTAAATTTTAAATTTTACACTACCTTTAAGTATTTAGATGAACATTTTAACCATGCAACTTTGATTAACAGAAGGTTAGTAAATTTCTTTTAATTTAAAGCAGTTTTTAAACACATCATTCAACTTATAACATATAAAATGAATTTAACTATTTCATTACTTTACTTTTCACTTTCACAACTTTATCATGATTACATTAATGAACAGGCATTTCATTTTACAGTTCAGGAAAAATTACTTTCTCCAATATTTGATGAAGATCTAAGGTTCCCAGGAATCAAGATTATCTTACCACTACCACCTTAATATATTACACATTTGTCAAAATATTAATATCCCCACCTAAAGAAAATATTACCTTTAAGAAAACTGTGTTGCTTTAATGGAGAGAAAGTCAGTTTTTGTTTTGCATCAGAACACCATTTGGTAAACAAATTGTAATTAGCAAAGTTTATAAACAGATTGAGAATAGGTTTTTTTGCTATAAAGTTACTTCTTTTTATTTACATCAACTCCTAGATTTCTACTTAATAATGATTTCCCAGGATCAGTCATTTATATTGTAGTTTTTCAGTTTAGAAAATGCTTTTACAAACTCCCCATAACCATCTATAACCACATAGACTGGTTACTTCATCCCAAACAAATTCCACCTTTAAATAATCTTACTGAATTATAGTCAGCAATAAGCAAAATTCACTTCCACTAACCATTGTACAACTTGCCATGTGCATTCAAATCTTGTTCTACATATTTCCACCCTGACTTTATGAAAACCAGCCATCTTATCTTAGGGCAAAACACATTCCCCTGAAGAAACATCAAATTTTAGTCAGTATTGACTATGAATTTGCTTTCACAAACCTTTTACTTCTTTCTATATCCATTAAAGTCTTATTCCTCATTCTGTCCTGTGAAGAAAAAAAAAAATTATTCATTTCAATTTAGGCAAAATCAATTTTTAAAAAAAAGAAGTTTGTAACAATTTTATTAGGCAAAAACTTAAACTTTTCATAATCTTAAAGTTTTAACAAATATAATGTTAATTTATTTTATTAGTATTCATACTTATTTATCACTATAAGCACTTATTTAATTTTTTGCCATTTGAATAGAGCTTTTTAAGAATTTTCATTTGTTAATTTAATATTACCATCCAGAAGTATGAAAGTATACACTGAAGAGATAAACACAAAAAAGTTAACATACCAACAGAAACATAAATTTCACTATTTTGACCCATAATTTTCACTCCTTTGGTATGACCATATCAACCTCTCCATCATTTAACATCTCTGATTTTTACTGCTTTTAAGATCTCCTCTGGAATCAGTGCTGCCTGTAATATGCAAGCTCATCCTTGGAAACATTTTATTATTAACCAACAACCAGTTAGAAATACTTGACCAGTATAAATGCAGTTAAGAAGTAATTATCAGTTTAGAAGGGCAGACACTTAACACATATATTCTGAATTACTACTCTTCAGGAGTACAATTAGACAGACTTGAAGTTCAGGAGTAAGCTACTGATTCAAAACTGAAAGTTCTTTTTAACACTTTGGTAAAATTCTATTCAAAATAAAATGTGAACATCCCATTTAAACTCTTCCACAGTTTACACAAGTATTATTAGCTTTCTGTTTTGTAATATATTTTAATTGCAGGCATACAAAACTGCTAGCATTTTTCTATTTTTTTTTCTTTCATAGAGTTGTCCAGTTCAAGAGTTGCTAAATTTTAACAGCACTAATTTGACCACTATCCAGGCTCAATTAGAATGAGCATGGAAACAAAACAGAGAACACAAAGGTTGCTAAATTTTTCTACTTTTCCAGCAGTTTAATTTATCAGCGCCCACTAGCCCACAGTCATGCCATTCAGGTGGCAGGGGGTTTGCAGAGTTGCTGTCGGAATGTTTTCCTTATCTTAGTTAACTCTTTAGCAGAATATTTTCTTACAAACATGGTTTCATTGACAAGAGCCCTATTTAGCACTTTTGCTTTTGTGGGATGTTGTTCTGTGATTTAGCCTTCCTTTGCACAAGAAGTTTTACATTATTTAAAGATTCTTTTATAGTTTCTACATCTGAATCACTATCTCTTTTTTATCTAGTTGCTCAGAGAGACCTGTCAGTAAGGCAGAGGTGGAAGTCTGCAAATTTCTTTCTAATTTAAGCTCTTCTACCCAGCAGCATGCACCGGATTCACCAGCCAGCTGTTTCTCAGAGCAATCTCTCAAGGCTGCTAACAGGGGCCTTATGAAGATATCTTCTACATTCTTCTCAAACCACTAACCTTGCAGACATGTACAGGGCACACCCATGGTCACTTATAGGACCCCAAGTATCTATGAGGTGAGCCAACTCAAACCACATAGAAGAACAGGGCCACCCTGGGATTTCCCAGTAGAGTTCCCAGTGACTGCCATGCTGTCCATGGCTCTTACACTATTAGGAGACCCTGGAATATCCTGCTGACCATGCCAATTGTAACACAGAAGGTCAAGCCCAGGAAGGCTGACCAGAAAAACCACATGGTTTATTACTTTTACTCATGATGATTTACGTAACCTGGTGACAGCTGGCTGGGAGAAGCTCTGCCCAGCCCCTTGTGGGTTATAGGTTTATATAGAGAATATAGCAGAGGGGTGTTTGTGTGCAAGCAGGGAACAGCAGATTTTTTGTGGCACAGGTAATGGGTACAATGAGAACAGGTACAGTTAATAATAAACTTGACTATAGCCTATGTGTGCAATACAGATTAGAAATCTAGTCGCTTCTCTTATATTCGCTCCACCCAAGAGGTTTGGGTAGCTCACTAGTTCAAACCCATCGTTTCCAACAATCTATACAAATAACTAGTGGGAGGAGCAAGCGGACGTCCCAAGTTCCCACAGTTTCTAATTCTGAATTTAACTGTCTTAATGTTATTATCACACATTGAGGATAGAGAGGATTCCATTTTAATTACTTTGTACAAAAACAACAAAATACTGAAAATACTTTCGATGATATCTGCATTGTGACATTTAGCTTTTGTATTATTAAATAAAAAGTAATAGGAATGATTTTCCCAATAAAATATTTCTTCTTAACCCAAATTATTCTTTGTTTCCTAAGTCTCAACTCCATGTTCACATTAAAATCCATGAATATTTATTAAAATATGAAAATCGCAATGATTTTCTCTTTAATCAGCACACAGAGACATTTTAAAACATGTTTTTCTAATTTCTTTACAATTAAAAATGAATGATGTCTGCATTCAGTGTATTTAAAATCTAGAATTTTAATAAAAAAAGAAGATTGTTCTTTTAAGAATTCTGGTCATTCAATTGCATTTGTAATTCCCGTTATGAAGCCAAGTGTTTTTCTCTCTACATTACCATAGATTTCTCTTTGCTTTTAAACACAGAGCAGATATTTACTGAGTACTGTTGTAGGGCACTGGGAATTCATGCAGAGAAGGTACTAATTAGGTATCTTCATCATTAACTCTTTAAAACAAATTTTAAGAGTATTACTAGGTTATCTATAGGGAAATCTGAACTGTTAGAGTTTCATGCCTAGAGTGTAGATTAAAAGTTCATATAAAGAACCTGAGCTTGTTCATAGTATGTATGTTACTCTAGACAAAATATTTCAATCCTTAAATAAGGAAAAAACTGGAACTCTCATTTTCTGTTCCAAAAAGTGTATCATGATAGAAGGCTGATTTCTGTCTTATGACAACATTGTCTATAACCTCTGATTCAATGAATGTTCACTAGGTGGCTCACAATATGAATTATTTGAGTTCAAATATATTTACATCTCACACTGTCTACACAACCTCTTGGTGTGAAATATTTACTATACATTGAAATGGCAGCCAGAGAAAACAATAATATGCCTGACTTTAGAAAGTACCCAATTATAGAATAATAATTAACTAAAAACCATTTAAAGAAAAAGCTTCTAGATTTTTTTTAAAGAACCTACATGTATTAAGCTATACACAACTGTGGAACTGGGGAAGACATATATACAAGACTGTTGCATCTGTTTCTGGTGATAACCCTGAAGTTGCTGTAGGAAGCAGGCCAGGCATTGACTTGGAAGAAAGTCAGTGCTAATCAAGGGGAAATGTTAGATGTAAAGATAAAGATTACTGCAGAAGCAATGAAGACTAGAGTAAAATTCCACCAGAGAAGTTTTCAAAGGTGCCACCATTAGAAGAGATGTTTCACTGGCATCATGTGCTGCATCTGAGTTTTGGTCAAAGATTAGAAATTGGGCTTGTCCCCAGTAGAGGGTTCCTTCTGCAGGTCATATAAACCATGAAACCTACTAACATTCCAGGGTAGTTGGAATGCCAAATGTAAAAATTATGAACTTCAAAACAATGGTCAATTTTATCCTTAAAGAACATTGCCAAATTATAAATCTAGGTGAGATCCAAGGTTAAAGATTTAAACAGATCTTTCAGTCAGTTAGTATTTAAGAAAAAAAAATTAACAGTCAAATATACCTCCATTGACAACACTAACTGCAACTTACTAATATCACCTGGGGAGCATTCATTTGAATCTAATGATTTCTGAAGCCTGGGGACACTTGAATATCTGGAAGACAAACTGTGCAAGTCAGAGGGCAATGCTGGGCAGAAGAGAAACCAGCTGAGCTTTTGACAATTGTATGACAGTTAAGTAATGAAATTGTATGTGATGAAGATTCTCTAATCTAGAGTTGGTGGCTTCCTCAGGATATTTGCCAAATTTTGAAGATGCATTGGCCAGGAATCTAAAAAGCTAATCTCTCCATTTCTGAAAAACTACAAGAATGCCTGCAGAATCTTAGAAATAAGAGAACATAAATCCTGCCATCTCATTGTGTATTAATTAGAATTTGTAAAGTCACACATTAGATATAGGAATTAATGAGATTTTGGTTGAGTCTAGTTAAATACAATCCAGTGTCAATTCAACACAGTTCATGTTTGGATTTAGTTAACCAGTCTGACCTCTACTTGTGTATCAGAGAAAATGATCAGAAGCATAAAAGGATTTAGAAAACAATACTTGATGCAGGGAAGGATGATTCTGGAAAAATAACAGAGTTGTAGTCTCCACGAAACAATCCCTGCATGAAAACAACTTTCAAACTGGCAGGAACTATCTGAATCAACTATTTTGAATCTCCAGAGTCAAAAGGAACATTGTGCATCATAGAAGAAATGCTGGAGGAAAAGGCTGGTAAATTGTAGTAAACACCAGTGAAATTTACCCTCCTTGCAGTGGCTACCATCCCTCAACTCCCAGCCTTGTGGCAGGCAGCCTTGGGGCTCTGTCACCTGGTATAGTTTGCTGGTGCTCAAAATTTAAGGGGTTGTGGTCTGATTGCTGATCACTGGTTTAATCAGCTGTGTCAGACTGTGGGTTCCAACTCTGAGTGTGACCATTTTCCAATTACCCTCAGACAAAAGTGAAAGAAGAATCTTAAAGTGAATATAATTTCTCAAAACTACCAAAAACAGGGAAAAGTCTTCAGTAGCTGGGCAAGGGGTGAATCAAGAAAACATAGCTTCAAAGATCATAAGAGAAGCTTGCTGGGACTCTTGCTGGTCCCATTCCCACACCTCACCAATATTAGGTTAAGTCAGCCTGTGCGCTCATGGTGGGTCACTGGCCCTGTTCTGACAGAAGCAGAGTAATCCTTATGACCTGAACTGGAGTGCCAGTATGGTGGTGCCAGTAAATCAAGAGGCATGCTGAAAGACGGCTCTAGGAAACCCCTCTATGTTTCAAGACAGAATCAGCTAGGGACAGCTAAAGCAGTATAAGAAACAATTAAGTCAAAGCAGCCAAGAGCAACGGTTCATCTGCTATTAATTATACAATAGATTACTCAGGTTAGTGAGAAAATCTATTTCTTGGAAGTAGAGGGGACATTTGCATTCATATAATGGGGAATTTCTAAGACCACAAGCAATCACAAGGTCAGGATAAAACCCAGGCTCAGAAAAAATAGAGAGGACCATGCACTTCATGTTCATCTCAGTTTGATTTTGAAAGGAGGCCTTAACTCTGAAGAAGTGCACTGGAAATTCAAGAGCCAATAGCAAAGACTGTGAAAGGTATTTTTACATTGTATTGTTTGGTTTTATTAGCTCCTGGCATGCAAGGAAATCTCTGTCATAACATGAACTGGATATAATCTCATGGTAGAAACAGTTCAGTTTGAAATCCCAGATTAACTCTTTAAAATAGTAAAATATACAATGTGCAAAAACAGATTATCAGACAAGGTAATAAAAAATGATGACCCATCCAAAAGAAATGGATAAAAATGAAGAAAACATCAACAAGGGTGAAAAGACTGTGGACTTAGTGGAAAAATAAGTGGAAAAATGATTATCAATATGTAGATATAAAGAAAGATACAGAGAACTATCTAAAGGATAAGAGGAAAACAATGAGTGACCAACATGACAATTTCAATGAAGAGAAACTTTTAAAAAGTACTAAACTAAAATACTGGGGTTGAAGACCACAATTACTGAAACGAAAAATGTCCTAAAGTTTTTCAAAAGTAATTTGGAGATGGCTAAAGAAAGAATGAGGGAATTAGAGAATGAGAGGTTGAGGTGCAGGAAAAAAATTTAAATCAAAATCACCTAAGACAACATAAAGTATACCAATATAAACATTATTGAGGCAGGCTGGTAAAATAGGGAATCAACAGATGCATCTGGAACCTGTCAGGAAAATCCACATGGCCATGGATACCCCACAAGATGGCTGCTAAAAGAAAGTGTGAGATCCCCCTTTTGGAACCAGATTTCCCCTGGAAGCCAGGAGAAGTCCCAAATATTTTCCAGGGGCCTTATTATTGGACCTTATCATTGCACCCTTCTGATGGGTGGAGTAATCAATCAAAACAGCAAATGGCTGGGACTCCTCCCTGCTCTTAGCAAAGGGATGGAATAATTAATGGTTTAAAATGCAAGTGCAAAGGCAGGACTGGCCCTGGTCTTGTCTTCTTCCACCATGCTCTTGCCTTCTTCTCCTTTGTCTGGAACAACATGCAAGTAAAACCTGGGCATTTGTAATCTATAGTGGGTAATTGTAGTCTGTAAATCAGCCCTCTTTATCTCTTTTCAGCCCTTTCCTCTCTACCTAGGACCCATGATCTATTATTTTCTTCCATTTCTCTTCTCTCCCTTCCTTAATAAATTACTGGCCTAATTAACCTGGCTTGCTCTTGAAATTCATTTCTTGTATCTTAGCCAAGATCCTAGAGAAAATCTGGCAACATTATGGGATCATAGAAGGAGAAGAAAGAGAGATAAGAATGGAAGGATTACTTAAAGAAACAATATAATGGAAAAGTTCCCATATACAGCAAAATATATCAGTATGCTCACCCAAGAAGTTTAATGAACTCCAAACAGGATTAAAAATAAAAAACAAAAACAAGGAACATCTGGGGAAGATGGCAAAGTATGAAGCTCCAGGACTCAGTTCTTCTGTTTAACAACCATTAAACAGGCTGGAGCTGTCTGAAACAACTATTTTGAAGCTCCAGGGGCTAGAAGATCACTGTACAGCATCACTGTATAGGAAGAGTGGGAGGATGAAGCTGCTAAATTATGGTAAAGAACTCTAAATTGCTCTCTCCTTGTGGCAGATACTACCACCTATGCTCTTTGCTTGCAGCAGACTTCTAAGGTGTCCAGTCCCTGGCTAGTTCTTGGTGACAGATAGGGATGTAAAAATCTGCTTCCCCAAGAACAGGGATGGGCACAACTAATCACTGATCATGGCTTTTGATTAGTGAATTCAGATCACTTGGTCCTGGCACTGAGAACAGCTATTGTTTTAATCCATCCTGGACAAAGGTGGTTGTAGTCATTGTTTTAACTCTACCCTGGATGAAGTCTTTGGCAATCATTGTTTCAAACCCTCTTGGACAGGGGCAGAAGCGGTAGAGATTTAAAGACACAGGACTTCCTCAGGACTGTGGGAGATAGGTATCTAAAGGCTGCATTTCCTAGGCAGGCCAGAGAAACTCACTTTTGGGGAGCCATCAGAGTTCTTTTGGTGCTTACTAATCCCCTCCTCAGGTCACTTTGGAACTGGCCTGCATGACCTTCATGAATCCCTGTCTTTGTTTTTCCTGGGAAATACTGACTTGTGAAAACCCTTTCTGGGGTGACCCACCTCTCAGAGTTTGCCCACAAAGCGAAAGCAACATGAGACAATGAAAAGAGTGTAAAAAACCATACAGTTGAACACTTTGGGAATAAGGCCTGCCAGGTTTGAATACCTGGGAGACAGAGGGGACAAACAAACGACTGTATACAGAGCAATCCAAATCAATTAACCAGCAAAAGCTCAGGACAAGACAGAGTCTCAGAAAGAAAGGGAAATCTCTATACACTTCATCCACCTTGGGAAGCCCTTCCTGTTAGGAAAGCTGGAGCTCAAGAAAATCTCTAACTTACTACAAAATAGTTAAAAAACCAAGAAACAAAGAACCCAGGAATTAATCCCAGAGTTAATATATTAAAATATTAAAATGTACAGTGTTCAGTGGAAAGGTACAAGGCAAAGTAACAAGAAATAATGGCTTATCCAAAGGAGGAGGACAAAAATAAAGAAAACACCATCGAAGAAGATGTGAATGTGCACATACTTTTAACAAAACCTTTTTAAAAAATGATCTTAAAAATGCTCAAGGAGATGGAGGGAAATGCAGAAAAAGAACTAAAATATATGAGAACAATGAATTAACAAAAGGAGAGTGTAAGTAAAGAGATATAAATTTTAGAAAGGAACCAAACAAAAAGACTGGAGTTGAAGACCACAATAACTGAAATGAAATATGCCCAGGAGAGTTTCAAGAAAAGATTGGAGTTGGCAGAAGAAGTAATCAGTGAAACTGAAGAGAAGACACTTGAAATGATTTAGGTTGAGAAGCATAAAGGACAAAAGAAATATTAAAAGTAAAATTAGCCTAAGACAGCTATGGAACACCATGAAGCAAACCATTATGCAAATTGTGGGAGTCCCAGAAGGAGATGAAAGAGAGAAAGGTGAAGAAAGAATGATCAAAGAAGTAATAACAGAGAACTTCCCAAACTTAGCAAAAAAACATGGATATGCACATCCAAGAAGCTCAGAAAACACCAAACAGTATAAATAGAAGAAAATGCACCCCATCATATATTGATTATACTATCAAATGCAAAGGAAAGGGAGAGAGTTCTGAAAGCAACATGTAATGTAAATTGAATAAAAATTAGGATAATGTTGATTTATCATGAGAAACCATGGAGGCAAGAAGGCAGAAGGCAGTTGGTTGATATACTTAAGTGCTGAAAGAAAACAACTGCCAAGCAAGGATTTTATATTCAGAAAAACTCTCTGAGGGAGTTCATCACCACTAGAACTGCCTACAAACAATGCTAAGGGAAGTTCTTCTGACTGAAAGGAGAAGACACTAGACAGCAGATCAAAGCAGCATAAATAAATAAAGACATGAAGTCATGAAGTAAAGGCAACCATTTGGGTAATTATAAATGTGAGTATTATTTCATTTTTTGTTAACTCCACTTCTTATTTCCTACAGGTGTTAAGATGATAGTGCATAAAAAGTAATGATAAATCTAGGTATTTGAAATTACAATATATAAAGATATAAATAGTGAAAAGTACAAAAATGTTGGGGGGATAGAGCATTATAGAAAAAGTATATGGGCATATATTTTTGATGAAACATTTAAGTAACCTAAAGTTTCTTTAAAAATGAAATTATAATAGCCATACTATTTATTTAAAAAGTATATGTGCATGCTATTGAAGTAACTTTGGCATTAAATCAATCATAATTGTTATATATTTAGGATGTTAAATTTCACCTCATGGTAAACACAAGAAAAATAGATGAAAAAAATATCCAGATAGAAATGAGAAATCGCTTAATATGTTATGACACAAAAAACAAAATAAATATAAAAGTAGGCATTAATGAAATTGAAGGAAAAAAAGGTATAAGGCTTAAAAAGTCTAACTAGCAAAATGACAAAAGAAAGTTCTGCATTTTCAGTAGTGATTTTAAATGTAAATGGATTAAACTTTCCAGCTGAAAGGCAGAGATTGGGAGAATAGATAAAATTGCATGACCCAACTATATGCTGTCTGCAAGAAAATCACCTTAAATTCAAAGATACAAGTAGTCTGAAGGTGAAAGGATGGAAAAAATCTTCAATGAATTTAGTAATCAATAAAAATGAATATTAGAAGATACTATGAACAACTGTGTGCCAGTAAATTAAATAACCTAGATGAAATGGATAAATTCTTAGAAACACAGAAACTACTTGCATGACTCAAGGAAAAAATAGAAGATCCCAACAAACCAATTACTATTAAAGAGATTGACTCTGTAATTATAAACTTTCCAACAAAGAAAAGCCCTGGACAAGATTGCTTCACAAGGGAATTCTACCAAACAATAAAAGAAGTCTTAATTTTGACTCAAAATTAAAATGAAGTCTCAAAATTTTCAAAAAAATGAAGATAAAAAGTACACTCTAACTCATTCTATGAGACCAACATTACCTTCATACCAAAGCTGGGTAAAGATACCACAAGAGATAAAAATGACTGACCTTAAGAATTAAATGTAAGAATTAAATGTAAAAATCCTTAACAAAATAATAGCAAACCAAATCCAACAACATATTTAAAAAAATTGTACACAATAATTGTACACCATGAAGTGGGATTTATTCCTGGTAAACATAGTTGATTCAACATAACAAAATCAATTAAGATAATACAACTCATTAAAAAAAAGAAAGGGGGGAAAGAACATTATCATATCAATTGATCCAGGAAAGGCATTTGACAAAATACAGCACCTTTTCTTGATAAAAAACACTTAGAACAATAGGAATAGAAGGAATCATCATAAATATGAAAAGAGGCATATATAAAAAGCCCAAAACAAACAGCTTTCTTAATGGTAAAAACTCAAAGTTACCTCTTTAAGATCAGGAAAAAATCAAGGATGCCCACTGTCACCACTGTTATTAAACATTGTACTGGAAGTTCTTGCCAGAGAAATTAGGAAAGAAAAAGAAATAAAAACACCCATATTTGAAGGGAAGAAATACAACTTTCTCTATTTACAAGTAATATGTTCTATATGCAGAAATTCCTGAAAAATCTACAAAAATTCCTATAGCTAATAAATGAATTCTGCAAGTTTCAGGGTACAGGATCAACACCCATAAAAGAGGGGTGTTTCTATATATAAGCAATGAACAACTGGAAGAAAAATCAAGAAAAAAATTCCATTCACAATAACAACTTAAGTATTCAAATATCTATGAATAAATCTAGCTAAGGATGTAAAGGCCTGGTACAAAGAAAACTATAAAACATTGCTTAAAGGAATTAAAGAAGACCTAAATAAATGGAAGGGCCTTCTATGTTCATGAATTGGAATACCAAATATTAAGTTGTCAGTACTACCCAAATCAATTTATAGAGTCAATGCAATTCCAATAAAAAACCCAAAAATCTTTTTGCACAAATGAAAAGCCAATCATCAAATTTATATGGAAGGCTAAGGGGCCCCAATTAGCTAAATCCATCTTTAAAAAGAAAAGTGAAGTTGTAAAAATGAATCTTGACATCCCATGAGCCAAGACAGGGAAGAGTCATATGCCCCAGGGCACAGGGAGGAAGGAACAGAAAAGATCAAATGGGCTATGTAATGGTCATGGGAAATACTCTTCATCACCTTACATTAATGGACACAGGACATAGTAAATTTCATCAAAAATTATTAAACTGTACAGTCCAAATTGTAA
>JAQZBX010069723.1:0-15531 GCA_029593785.1 Cabassous unicinctus
AAAAAATCATACCAGAATTCATACATGTCTGGGATGTCTGGGGTTTTTTGTTTAGTAAACAGACAACAGTAAATCTTTAGGCATCAGACATAATTTCTTCTCTCCGGGCATTATAAAGGGTGGTGGGCATGGTGGTTCACAGAATCATGCATCAGAAGCAGCAGCAGTAGTTTGGAGAGCCATTTGCCTACAAGAAAACCTAATAGCAATATCCACTGGCAACTCAGCCAGAGGTAGGTAAGCCTTAACTTCCTCATAATTGGAGCCTGACACTGAGCACTTAATATGTGCCAGACACTGTGCTCAATGTTTTTCATGCATTATCTCATTTAATTCTGAAAACGCCTCTATGAATTCTCCATTTATCCTTCTTTTCTAGATGAGGAATTTGAGGCTTAGAGAAGTTAAGAAATTTACCCAAGGCCACATAATTAGTGACTTGATAGAGCTGGTGTCAATCCAGGACTGACACCAAAGTCCCACATCCTTTAAGCACTAAAGAATTGTTTTAAGGATGAAATTAAATCATATGCAAAACACTTGATACATAGTAAGCACTCAAATATTACTTATTGTCACCTTGCAAGGAAAACATAAACCTATAAGGCTACAATTTATATAAATTTAATTCTAATATTAGCAATGTAAATACACTACATTGTGACTTAGTGGTTAAATAAGCCATTATTGTGGGGAAGAAGGACTTACCACATTTTTGCTAAGATAAAACAACTTAAAAAAGAATCCTTTTTGAAATGACTATAGCATTTATCTTCATAACCAGTAGAATCTAGTTATTGAAAAAAAATACAGTAAATTCAGGAAAAATATTCCAGCAAAATTGCTGAAAGCTTTCCTGGAGCTATTATCACATCTCTACAGTTTTGATGTTGTAAAGATCTCTTGCTAATTTAATTAATCATCTAATAGTTATAGAATACTTTTTACTTCAGCCAAGTGCTACTTGCTCTGGTGTTTGTAAAATAAGTACATGACATGGCTGTTTCAATAAGAAGTTCAGGTCTGACTGGAAACCCAACCCATTAGTGAATAAAGCAACATTATGTATAATAAAACCCTTCAGGGAAGTGGTGAGAATAAATGGAAACCAGACTGAATAGGCTTAAAGGAATGATAGAAAGTGCTAGAAAATGAGGTAGGAGATGTGAACCTGCTCCTCTGTCCCCTCTTTTATGTGGCAGTGATTAGAAGAAAGAAAGTGAATAGGAGCTAGAAGGAACAGTCAAATGAGGATTTTTTAAAGGCAAAGGAGACATGTGCATCTGATGGCAAAAGGGACAGAGCCAGTTGAGGAGATCTGTTAAAATACTGGAGAAAAGACCTGGATTTAAAACCTGATTCTGTCTCTCACTAGGTATGTGATCTCAGGCTATTTAACTTGTGGGAGCCTCGGTTTCCTTACTTAGCATATGGAGATAACGAAAGCACCCACGTTTATGGAGAAGCTGGTACATAATACATATTCAATAAAAATGACCTATTAGGTATTATTAATAATACAGAATGAGGATAGGAACTCTGTGAAGAATGCCTGGCATGGTGCTGCATGCAGAGTAAAATCTCAATATATAGCAGCCCTTATTATTGTATCATCAGCTCTTTTGTATGAAAGGGGAGTCTGAACATGAGAAAGCCAAATTTCACCCTTACTCCTAAAGGTAACTTAAATGTTAAGGAAACTTATTGGAAACAGAGATTATGAGTGTTTTACAACATAAGCTTTTGTTAGAGAATAGATTTTGCCAAGAGACATGATGCCAATGTTAAGGTCGTTTTTCAATGCTAAATTACTTAAAAAGGGGTTTTGAAACGCTTCGGGCTATTTGCCCCCCAGTGGAACGTGTCAGCTGTGAGAAATGAGCTGAGGACGCAGCGCCGAGATCCATCAGCTCAGACCTCAGCACCCCGTGCAAGCTCCCGCGGGAGAAGGTGCGTTTCGGGGGACACGGCTGTTAGGAGGCGGAGCTGGTGCAAAACACCGCCGCGCTGCTGCCTGAGGGGTGCCGGGGGGCTGCGCTGGAGGCAGGAGCCCCTTCCAAGTACCTGCGGCCCAATGCCCCACGACTGCAGCGAAGCGGCCGCCTCGGGCCTCCCCTCCTCGCGACCAGCAGAACGCGCCCCGCGCCGTCTTACCCGCGGCCATCCCGCAGGGCCCGGGCCGTCGACAACCCCCGCCCCCGCTCCCGGCTCTCTGCAGCGCAGTCACCTCGGGGAGACTGGGTAAGAGGCCGGCGGCGCCAGACAGGGGCTGCGACGCCGCCACTCTGACAGGCGGCGGGCGGGAGCGCGGCTGGAGCGAACCGGCACCACAGAAACCCGGGAGAGTCGCCAGCCCGCCCGACACTGGGGAGCGAGCGGAAAGTACCTGAGGACACCGGGGGCGGCGACCACCCTGCCCCACAGCGTCCGGAGCCCCTCAGACGGTTGCTGGCTGGTTGCTCGACGGCCGCACGCCCCGACTCAGAGACGTCCCGCCAACTGGGCAGCGCGAGCGCGGGACAGGCAGGGGCCAATCAGATCGCGGAGCCGGCCCGGGGGGCGGTGCGCGCGAGGCCGGCAGGGGCCAATCAGAGCGCAGAGGTGGCCCGGGCGGGCGCGCGCGTTGGCAGCCGGCTTCTCGCCCGCCGGCGCGGCCCGGAGTTCCACAGGGAAGAACCAGTTGGTGGAGAAACCAAGCTTCTGCCTTTATCTTGTCTGCTTTACTCTCCGGGCAAAGCCCGAGCAAAACGCATATGGCCCGCCCATATTCTTATCTGGCTTCTTAATTTAACCTCCTTCCCCTGACACTTACCAAAGCCAGTCTTGTCCTGGAGCCATTTCTTTCCTCCACAACTAGCTAGGGAGGCCCTGCAGGGCTGGAGCCTCTGGCCTTCTCCTCCGTCCCCACAGCACCAAGCACAGCGTGTTGCGCACACTCCGACGACTACTCCATAAATGGAGAATTCAATAGCAAGAGGACAAAGATTTAGAAGTAAACTTTGCAGCGGCAGTTATAACGTACCAACAATTACAGCCATGTAGAAATAATTACATAAAAAGAGGAAGAGACCACGCAAACTGAAAAGAAAAAAGCAAATACCGTGACTCTCTGAGGAGTAGTGTTAGAACTACTGTTCTAAGCTGTTCTTGCTCATCATGTCTTAGCCCTTGGCCAGATTGGGATGTAGCAGGTGCTTAATAAATGTTTGTTGAAGGAATAAAGATGCTTCACAGCTATTTGATTTTTCCTGACACCCTTTCCTCTAATTTCCTTCCTATCAAAATTATAGGCTGCTCTCCCCCCCTTAACATACATTACCTTTTTACATCTTGCTAGCCATTCTAAACATTATTTTAATGACTGCATTATATTCCAGTGGATGGACTTTTTTTAAAAAAAAAAACACACTCCATATCCAAACATACACTCCTCCTTCCTCCTCAGTCCCGCAATGCCTGGTAACCACCAATTATCTCTGCAGATTTTTTATCTCTAGACATCTCTTATAACTTCATACAATATCTGTCCTTATATGTCTTTCTTTTCCCACTGAGCATAATGTTTTTAAGGTTCTTCCATGTTGCTGCATGTCTCAAAACTTTATTCTTCCTTATGGCTGAATAATATTCCACTGTACGTACCACATTTTGTTTATCCATTTGTTGATGGGCCTTCGATTATTTCCACCTTTTGGCTACTATGAATAATGCTGCTGTAAACACTGGTGTACAAGCATCTGTTTGAGATCCTGTTTGGGTCTATATCTACAAGTGGAATTGCTGGTCATAGGGTAATTCTAAATTCTACATTTAACTTTTTGAGGAACTTCTGTATAGCTTTCCACAGTAGCTGCACTTTTTTGTGTGTGGTTAAACAATAGCTATCCTAGTGAGTGGGAAGTGGTAGCTCTTTGTGGTTTTGATTTGCATTTCCCTAATGACTAATGATGATGGGCATACTTTCATAAACTTATTGGGTATCTGCACATACCTTCCTTGGAAAAGTATCTATTCAAGGGACGGCTCATAATTAAATCATTTTGATATTGAGTGCTTCCAAATCTTTTGGCTATTACAATTCTCACACTTTAAAGAAACCTTTTTCTGCCTTATTTGTTGGACTTCCTAGCAGTTAGGTCCTCAGCCAACAACTCTGAATAAACATATTAGACCCCTTCTTTTTTGAAATGTCACATAGCAAAATGATGGCAAAATCACTACAACAAAGAGCAATGTAATCTGGGAAATCATTTTCCCTTACAGATGCCGTCAACATTTTTTCCACGGTCCCTAAATGGGAGAGTGAGCCGAGGGCACAAACTAGTTGTGAAAATCTAGAGAATATTGATTCTCCTAGGAACACGGTTGCTTCATGCATCACTCCTTCGGCCATCCTTCCCTAGCTTTTCCTCTGCTATTCTACCCCCACCCCCTTGAAGATATCAGATTTTCCTGTCTTGAGTTTCAGTCTTGGGTACAGAATACGTTTATAACATTGACTGTCCACTATATTCCGACCCAGCTTCAGTCAAGCAGCCATCAACTGGAGTGCTTATTAAGTTCAGGGCTCTGGGGATGCTTTCAAATTCTGGTAGCACTTTCTGAAGTTCTCATTTGTTGATGTAATTTTATTAATCAGTTATCTTTTTTATAGGAAAAAAAATAGGTATACATAAAAGATACAATTTTACATAAATGGGATTGTGTACTTAAAAATATTTAGTATGCACAAAAGTATATGACAAATATGCAGGCTGAGGCATAATAAAAAAAAAAAAATACCTGGGAAGCCACCACCCATGGAAGTCATAAACCTAACATCCAAGAAAAAGAACAATATTGTTGAGATTTCCTATGCTCCTTCCCCAGGATGACTACATTTGCTTTTCCCATTCCCTTGTTTTTAAGTCATTCTGTTTCCATAAACTCATGTTTTGCTAGTGAACTGAATATGTCATCTTGGTATTCTGTAGTTTCAGAAGGTTTAGCCAGGCTAACGCATGACACCGTGGATCATTTTCATTGCTGTATAGTATTTCATTCTATGAATACACCATACTCTGCCAATAGTCCTTTAGGTCATTTTTTGTTATGATAAATGCTTGGAACATTCTTGTACACAGACCTACCACCAGCTGCTGGGCCTCTGAAGGCCCTTGGTTGTTTAGAGCAGGCACAGGTTCTGATTAGTTGGTGTGCCTATGGCTCATGGTGAAGTATTTCTTATACTATCTCTGCTTGTCTCTGTCCCTTGGTACATACATGTTGTTTTTCTATAGCTGCTTTAGAAGTGAAACTGGAGGGTTGTAGAGTATTCATATGTTCAATTTTATATAATTATAAATACTAAATTCATTTTTTCAGGCATTTGTATCAATTTTCAGAGTTCCCATTACTCTACATCTTTGGCAACTTTGTATTTTCAATCTTTTAGTGACTAGGTTATCTTTTAAAGTGTATCATAGATGACACCTTTGTGTTTTATTTTCAGCACGCCTTTTCTAAGATTTGTGTTCCCCAACCTCCTGACCACTTAAGTTGTGGGGATAACAGCTATGTTCATGCAGTATGATTCCTCTTCTTCCTCACTCGATGGAGTCATGTGGGATCTTGATCCAAGCGGGGCCAATCAAATCCCTTTTAGAATTTTATATTGGAACCAAAAATTCAGCCTGCCCAGCTGCTCTCTTACATGGAAGAGATACAAACTGAGAAGTATAAGGAAAAGAACAATCAATCAGAACAAGATGAAAGAACTGTATCAAATTTCTGTCTAGAACAATTTCCTTCACTGTACCTCACTTCTTTCTTAGTGAAAATTTCTTTGTTGGTCTCTTTTCCCATCTTTGCTTCTATGACAATACTTTTGTTAAATTAGACAACAGTTCTCCACTTTCAAATTTTGATTCCTGGTTTAAGTACTCATTCACTGTATGAATTTTGACACAAAATGTTATTCAAACTATACCACTTTCCTAAAAATAAGAGGGGAAAGGACTCACAGCAAAAGGTGACTTTCAGGTCAACATAAATCAGAGAACGTGGCCTGCAGAAAAGGGATGGCAAGATAGGATCTTGGAATGTTTGATTCTGAACAAAAGAGGCAACCTTTCCAATGCCTGTCAGGATGCTACCTGCAAAATGTTGTTTCAAATAACTGCATACATTGACTTCTTATATTTACCAATATCTTACCAACTAAGGATCATAGTTTTTTTTTTTGTCTTGTTTTTTAAAGATTTATTTTTTTATTTATCCCCCCCTTGCTGCTTGTGCTTGCTGTGTCCATTCGCTGTGTATCTTCTCCGTGTCTGCTTATCTTCCCCTCGCTATGAGGTCCCGCTGCATCAGCCTCTCGCGCCCGGCAGGCTGGCCTGCCCTCACAAGGAGGCACCGGGAAGCGAACCTGGGGCCTCACACATGGTAAACGGGGGCTCTATCGGTTGAGCCACACCCGCTTCCTGTTGTGAGGTCTTGCTGCATCAGCCCACTAGGCTGCGCGGGCCGGCCTGCCCTCACAAGGAGGCCCCGGGAAGCGAACCCGGGGCCTCCCATATGGTAAACGGGGGCTCTACCAACTGAGCCACTCCCGCTTCCCAAGGATCATAGTTTTGACACTGACACTGTTTAACTTAGTATAGACTCGATCAAGTTTTCTCCTGAGGCTATTCCACCATTTTGTCGTAAGAGACAGAAGCAGCTCAGATAAAGGAAAACTAGAACCATATTATTTTTGGCAAATTTCTCCAGAAAGTCAAGGTGTCAAAACAGTAATGTAAGTAGTCATTTCAGACATTCACTTTGTGGGGCACCACTCTCGGAGCTGGAGATACAGCAGTGAAGGAGAAACAAAAATCTCTGTCCGTATTTATTCCAGCCACATACAATTAGACTGATCTAGGCCTAATGACATTTAGGATCAAATTACAAAGTTTTGAACGAACAACACACTATTGTATCTGTATAAGAAATAATGAAATCTTTTAAAAAATGGCAGAGATCACAACTTGCATTAATCTGTAAGTGACCATATACAGAGAGTTTAGGGGACTCACCTGATAAAGATTAGGCCTCCAATTCAAAATAGGCTTTACAGTATAGCAACAAAGATTTTAAGACAGATCTTTGATATGACTGGTCAAATTAATTTCAGCAGTTATCAGGCCCCAGTTACAGACGGGCTAAAAAATCTGAGCTAATTATCCCAGAAGACCAGGATTTGTGTTTCTAAAACTTCTTACTGAAGTCATCAACCACACAAGTTTTTCTGAGGTAACAAGAAGTTCTGGATTCTACCAGATCTAAGCTTTCTCAAGTGATTCCACTGCCTACACCCAAAAGCTCCTGCTTACCCAAGTATGATAAACTTGTTTAAAAAAAAAAAGGACTCCTCTGGACTACTACTTTCTTGTACTATTATTTGTCTTTCCAACTTTGTTATCAGTGTTTCTATATATGGCAGACCATAAATTAGTGTGTCTCAATAAACTGATGTAATATTATGTGATGGTTCCACAAGTTTAGCTGTGGTGTCACTGCTTGCTGGGAAAGAATTTTGGCCTGTAGAACTACTGAATTATTCAGGCTGGGCAGTTTTGCAAAAATCAATACCTATTTTGGTGATCCCAGGTCAGGCTTGACTGAAAGCTTTCAGGGATAGCTTTTTTATATGCACTACCCAAAAGGAAAGAGGTGAAACCTCAGGCAGTTCTCAATCACTCTCCTCCTCACTTCCCCACCCCTACCCTCACAACTTGTGATTTTCCACCCTAGAGACACCCAAAACATTTTGGGTGACAAGATATTATAACCACATTAGCTGGCTCCAATCCCAAAGAGGAAAGAGGGAAAAGTTTATGGCCACTTTTATAAAAGTGAAGTTTAATAAAACACCGGCAACCTGAATGATAAAGAAAATAAATTACAAAGAGAAATTAAGCCTATAAATAAGTCAGCCAATGTAAGGTAGTTGCTGAAGGAAACAAGCGGACTTTTTTTCTTTTTTAATCAGGGGATTTGTTTTGAAATCCTAGCATTCAAGCATTCAGATAAAATTCTGTACAGGAGATCAAACTGTTACACTCTTTGTAAGTTTCACTTTTGTTGAAGAAACTTTATAAAGTGAATTAATGTAAATAAAACTCTAGGCGTATACTTATATAGAACCAATTTATTTCCTGTTTACTGTTCATTTTGCAAGGTATACTGTCACATTAAAATTCTTTTAATAATTTTTTATTTGTTTTAGGAACTTATCTAACACTGAAATCAACTAAGACAAAGGGACAAACTATTTCTAAGTGGATGTCATAGCACAGTCAGACTATTAGTAAGTACCTTCTCAGGCAAAGCGCCCACTCAGACAGGGGCACGAGAAAGAGGAGGTGGGATTAGGGCAAGGAAACAACTGCAAAGTCAGCCTGATCACCTACCTTCTCCAAAAACATTTTTAGCACGGTTTGTATTTCCCCTTAACATTCAGATAAAAATCTTAAGCTTTAAAATTTTTCTTGCTGGAACTTTTCACTTTTAAATAAAATAATTTCAGGAGTGTTTAGGTATTTTACAATAGGGATGGGGGTAGTTGGCAGGCTTAAAATTTTGCATAAACTTGTCTTGCTAATCTGATTCCAATCTGTCCCTGGGCAAAATTAAAACAATGATTGTTAAAGCTTCAAATGCAAAGGGTCAACTGAATTTGATTCTTTCCATTCATGAACTAACAGAAAATAACCACCATAATCATGCGTCATAATCCATGTGATTATGTGTTACATTATCACAGAAATCTAGGGTTTAATGATATTGAATGTCATAACATTTGGAGTAAAGATTTGCATTTGTAAAATCATTAAATCAAAAAAACTAGAGGGGAAGAACAATATAAAATTGGTGATACTGGAATTACAGGATACTTTTCTCCTAAGAAATGAAGTTTTATTTATTTCAGCTAACAATGCTGCCAAAGTAAATATTTGTGATAAACACATTATTTATATGTGAATAGAAGCTATTAAAGTGGTTTCTAAGAATGCCTGAAAAGTATTTAAGCATGATAAATTTTCATCCTTTAAATTTACTGACCAATATTAACTTACTTAATTTTTAAATATCTTTTTTATACTCAGCCTAGACCTGGGAGAATTATTTCATTATCTGAAATGATGAGATGTGATTAATACTGAAATTAATAAAAGACTGCCCCATCTCCCGCCAAAGATTTATTTTCTAGACCTGCTTCAATATGATACTAAAACAATACTACATCTAAAATTCCATTAGAAATTGCTCAACTTACATTCCAATTAGGAAGATATTTAAATCACATTAGATAAAAAGCCTTTGGAACCTAACCTAAAACATCATGCAGTTCATGAACTTTCAGAAAAGAATGAATTCAATGTACTTTATGGACGTAATATCCATTTGAATAAAATGTGGTTTTAAATGTCTCATGGTAAAGAGAGCAAAAAGGAATAAAATAATCAGTCAGGCTTCATATCAATTAGACAACTTTTACTAAATGAGAAAACTACATGTAAAATGTGCTTTAAACAAAATGGAATTAGAAAAATGATGTATGCATTTTAAAGAACCTTGCACTGTGCTGAAAATCAAATATTTCTTGCAGTAATACAATGCGCCAATTCATAAAATATTAACAGAATTCTCAATTTAACATTTTCAAAGACAATATTAAAGTCAAGAATTTCACATCAATGGTAGCACATATAGAAGGGCATTATAAATCTGATGTCCATTCTTATGAAGCTTACAAATTTGACAATGCTTAATAAAAGCTTTTAGAATCACATCCAATCGTGTCACATCCAAAGAATCACAAGTCTATGTCCTGTTACGTTCTCCTAAAATCTTTATGTTGACTTTTCTATTCCTTGCCATTTGTTAATACTAATCCTTAAAAAAAGAGAGAGAACGGGAAAAGAAATGCTGCAATAAACTCTTGATCATGTACAGAAATTATTGCTACTATAGTTCACTACAAAGCATGTCTATACAATATCCTATGAACTTTGATCATGAAAAATCAGAAGAATAAAAATCTTTAGTGACATAAGCCTTACAACCAATTGTATAAAACATCCACATGGCAATATTAGACAGTTTAAGCACCCAATATCCATAGTTGACAAAATGTCCCACTGACCAGCATTCATTTAAATACATTTTTATAGAAGGGGAAAAAAAGGAGATAGTGTTAGCTTTCCAAGGCTTGTCAAAAAAGGATTCTCATGTTCTGTTGATCTAAAAACAAACAACAACAACAAAGAAAAAACCCCAAAAAAACCAAAACCAATGTAGGTGAGGGTGTTACCAGAAAGTTAAGCATGCCAAAAGATGTATCGTGCGAATTAAAACCTAAAGCCAAGGTACTACATAATCACATTACCAACTAGTTGGGTAATTACTATGAGCCTTATCTGAAAGTTAAATGAAATGATACTGCACAATAGAGCATCAATAAGTTAAAAAACTATAGTGCACGAATAAATCCAAATCAGTGGCAATTTCTGTATAAAGCAAAATATTCACTATCAGCTGTAACATTTGCCCAAACTGTTTAAGTCACTGGATTGGACAGTTTGCAAATTTTTTAAAACTATCAATCTCTAAAATTCATTTTTACTGCAAAGAGGCATAAGTTTTATTAGAAGATCAAACAGGTACATAAGTAGATAAGCAAGGGAAAAGAAGAGTCAGTGAATGTCTGTAAAGCTCTTCCCACATTTCACTTTAAAAAATGTTTATGGAAAAAAAAAAATCTAAAAAATTTTTTGCCATTATTCTAGCAAAAACAAACAAAACAAAACAAGCCCCAAATAAACAACCAAGCAACACTAAAACCACATTACACAGATGGATCATCATGCTTTCATCTGGTTTAACTATCACATCTAGTTTAACTGGGATGCTTTTCAACTTTAAAAATTGTGATACGTGAAGATGTAACTTTAATGGATAATTTTGAATTTGGATTTAACTTTGTTGAGTATTATAACAGAGTATACTTATTACAATACAGTGTAGCACATCTTTCTATTAGAAAAAAATTTAAGATCCTTTACCCGTCTCCTTAAGTTAAAGGTGTGACATCATAAAGGGTGTCAAATGGCTGGATGGTTTTACAGTGCACACTTATATATTATGAAGTATGTCCTTAACAAATCTGATGGTTTCTTTACAGAGTTCCTTTCTTCACCTCTTCTTCGGTGGATTAGCTGTTCGAGGTGGAGTGACAGGACGTCCAGAATTCAGTCCACCATACTGGTACTTAGCTTTCTTTTCAGATGGTTTCAATATCTTAAAGTAAACAATTTATTAACAATGTTATTCCTTCAAGTGCAAAAAGCTACATAACAAAGAATTTTAAGAAAATTATGGTTACAATTCAATAAATAGCAATATAAAAGTGTAATAAAAATGTAGCACAAAATGGCAAAGTTCTACAAACATTTCTCAGATTGAAAAAGGGTGCAAATTTTGACCATCCTAACACCTGTTTAAAATGTACAAGTTGATGCTTTTAGTATATTTACAGAACCGCACAACCACTACCATAATCTAATTTTAGCCCTCACCTAGCCACAAGTGCCCCTAAAACCAGGCAACCAATAATCTTTCTTTTTCTATCAATTTGCCTCTCCTGAACATTATCATATAAATGGAACTACACAATATGTGATCTTTTGTGACTGGCTTCTTTCACTTAGCATAATGTTTCTGAGGTTCATCCAAGTTGTAGCATGTATCAGCACTTCATGCCTTTTAACTGCCAAAAACCACATTTTGTTTATTCATTCATCAGTTGGTGGACATTTAGGGTGTTTCCACTTTTTGGCTATTAAAAATAATGCTGCTATGACCACTAGTGTACAAGTTTTTGAATGGGCACATGCTTTCAATTCTATTGGGTAGATATCAGGAAAATTGCTGGGTCATGTGGTAATATTAGGTTTAATTTTCAGGGAACTACAAAACTGTTTTCCAAAGTGGCTGCACCCTTTTACATTCCTGCCAGCAGTGTATAAAGGTTCTAATTTCTCTACATCTTCACCAACACTGTTATTACCTAACTTTGTTATAGTCATTCTGATGAGTATAAACAGAAAATTTTAGAAAATTTAGACAGAAAAGAAAGTTTTATGATTTTATAGAGAAAATATAGAAAAAGATTTCAAGTATTTTCTAGAACTATTCAGAGCATCAAGGTGCCTCAGTGAAAAGAACTCCAACTCTACTATGGCAACCGTCAAAGGGTAAGGCTTGGTCTCTGTGTAAATTGGAAATGTGAAGTCAACGATATGCCATTCAACTGTACTAGTGGATGGAAATGATACCATACAATAAAGGGAAGCGGGGATGGGAAAGCCTCTGTACATTTAAAAAGAGAACTATAATTGTGTACATGTCAAGAACTTAAGTAACTGCAGAAATAAAGTGTAAGTGGTTTTATTCAGTAAACAAAAATGATGTGAAAGCAGCACACTAAAGCTAGAGCTGGCCTCTTTAAAAATATAATTTTTCCTGTAAGTGGGTACTTTAAGATTAGGTGGAAAGTTTGTTCTTAGGTAAATATTCTACTTTATTCTCATCTGAGCTTAGAATTTAATTTTCTTTCTCCCCATTGTCTGTTCCACCCGTGTACCCTGCAAAGAAAATAAACCCCTAAGTTACTCATTGTATTCACATTCTTTTAGTAGGTAAGCCACTATCCAATGGGTTACATGGCAATTTAACCATTTAAACATCTGAATCAAGGATAAACTGATCTAACTTAGGTTTCCTATAACTCTCATATCTGATTATACTATAAAAATCTCTGAGTGATAATCACTTCTGAATAAAATGTATTTTCTAGATTTGCTTGAGGAAAGTCATATATCTAAAATCAAAAATTCTTCTGACAATAGTTTTAATTAGATTTAAGAATTGGTATAAATTAATATTTACAGCATACCTGAAATGAGCACATCAAAGTTTCATCCACACTCATCATTCCACCAGCATTATCAAATTCACCACAGTAATTTGGGGCTGAAAACAGGGTTACCAATTGTCGTTTAGCAAAAAATTCATACCCATCTTCAACTACCTGTCAAAAGAAATGTCGAAAGGAAAACACACTGAAACTTATTCATAGGTAATATCCAACCATCCACATGAATTATGTGACAAAGGCCTACAAGAATCCGTTGTTTTCAAAATTGTGATTTTTATTTTTAAACCTTGCCTAGAATATTAAAATTGGTCTGCCTTTTCTATACTGGCAGGCACTTAGCATAAATGAAATAAATTCATTATTATGGAAAGATTTTAAAATCACACTATTTACAAGACTCCCTATGGGACAAAACCAAAACATGTTAATAGGTAGAGCGTCCACAGGGAGCTGGGCCACCAAGCACTTCTTTGAAGATGGCATTATGATCTAACCACAGAAGCTTGAATTCAATGAATTGCAACCAATGAAAGAAAGATTTTGCCAAGAGCATTTATCTTCCTCCATTATCTAATTTTCTATTAGTATTATACATCTTCAGACCAAAAAAATTCCTAAATTTAGCTTAATTTACACAGATTCTGATCCTTAAAATTAGATGCCTATAGATTGAATTTTTATAGATGTAATTATTTTCCTCAATTTTAACATCATTTCTAGACTCTGTTGTCAATTCCTGAGTGACTTAATTTATGTTTTTCAGATGTATAAACTTGAGAGGCGGCTAATATGTAAACATTTTATACTTATTTACAGTAGGCAAAATTACCTTTTTGAGGTACTGGAGATGGGGACTGAACCCGGATCTTGTACGTGGGAAGCCGGCGCTCAACCCTGAGCTACATTGGCTTCCCTTAGTTGTTGTTTTTGTTTGTTGTTTGTTTTTAGGAGGTACCAGGGATCAAACCCAGGACATCGTATGTGGGAGGCAGGCACTCAACCGCTTGAGAAGTCTATGTTAGGCATCCTTTGGCACAATACTTGCTAATACAGAAAGAGCCTTCAAAATCATTTAATTTTTGTGTAACTTCTTCCTCAAAATCAGGTAGCTGCTCCTATCATTCTGTTATAATTTAGATATTAGCCTTTTCTGTTAGACTGGGACATTATATACCCCAGCTCAGTACAATGCTTGGCACTAAGTACATGCTTCCCTGTTTGTTCATTCATTCAAACATTCATTAAATGAACGGTTTTTTTTTTTTTTTTAAGGAAATATTGGTAATTTGTGTTATTTTCTACCATAGGTCTTTTACTTTTTAGAGATAACATTTAAAATTTAACAAAATAGTATTTTGGAGGTTTCTAGAAAAACAAAAGATGGCACAAACTAAGATTCAAAGCCACCTCACTTAAAAAACAAAACAAAGCAAAACAAAAGCATCAACTTTTGAAAAGACCAGTGAATAAGGATATAGCTTAAAAAACTGGTATCAGCAGGTATTTTTGTTAAGAAATTTAGCAACTCTTGCATGTTATCTCTTAAAAACAATGTTTACTGATTAAAAGACAACTTTGCTAAAAGCAAATCATTTCAGAACATAACTTCAGCTAAAAAACTAGGAAATTCTGCTAAGGAAGAGGCATGGGATATATACAACAAGTACAAATAATGAGAAGCCAGTTTTTCTTTGTTTATCATATGAATCACAGTCAAGTGTTCATGGGGATTAAAGCCCTGGAGAAAAAGGAAGTATCATACTTAATTTAATGAATTTTGCTTTAACAGACAAAAAAAAAATATCAAGGAATCTTATACATACATTGTATTATATTTATAAACTTCAAACATTTTCAGTAGCTCAAATTAAGTAACATGTCCAAAAATGACTTTTTAAAATGCCTTTCATTATCAATGTACTTCCTAACAATGGTTTTATAGAGCATGAGGACTTGATATTGTGAAGAATTGTTAAAAATAAACTTGTTTTATTCATTACTCAATAAACAGTGACTGCATGCTACAATGTCTCATTAACTGTACAAGGCAACAAATACTCAAAGATGAACAAACGACAATCCTCTTTAAAGAGCACACAATCTAGTCAGGCATTTGAATAAATATCTGAACTGTATGTGCGTGTGTGTGTATATATATTTACAATGAAAATTTTAAACATACAAAAAAGTAGAGTTCAATAAACTGCCACTTACTCATCACCCTGATTCAAGAATTATCAAGATTCTGCTACATTTGTTTCATTTATCTTCCTACTCCTTATTTCACTCTGCTGATATGTATGTAGCAGTTTTGGCATTGTTTATGAATTCCAAAAATAGATATTGGATTGTATTTGTAAACTGGTCTGTTCCTCTGGACATATTTGATTGTATTAAATTCAGAGGTTTCACTTTTACTTGATTAAATAATGATCAAGGCTTTGATTGGGCCACATCAGTAGGATACTGAGTCCCCATCCCCTTGGTGGGCAAGGAACTCAGAGAAACGACAGGGCAGGAGTTAGTGGGAGTATTTTTTTTTTTTTTTTTAATATTGGAGCCCCAGGAAG
>JAQZBX010069724.1:0-15546 GCA_029593785.1 Cabassous unicinctus
TTCCTGATGGTGAACGTGAGCATTATTTTCACCCACCGAGGAGGAAAAGATGCTACAGGAGAGGTGGAATCACATATGAGCAGAGGCTTTTGTTTAATTCTGATCTCACCAGGAGACCACAGCCATTGACTTGGGGTGTCCTCTGCCAAGCCACACAAACAGTATGTTTCAAAGAGAAGGAAAAGGATTTTGCTGAAGCTTTGTGCAGAACCCAGCTAGGAATTTAGTAGGAAAAAAAAAAACATAGCACATTTCCAAAGTTGGGTAATTGTGCTGCACTTACTTTATTTAATGTTTTATGGGCAGGTCAATGTGAAATTAAAATGTGATCAGCTTTTAAACAGTGGGTTAAAAAAAGTGTCTATCAGTCCTGTAATTTAGATCTTAGTGGGAAAATAAGAGAAACATTATAATCAACCTCCAGTAAGCTCTGAGCTTCATTACCACGTATCATTCCTTCTGCTGAAAGTTTGTCCTCTGATGTCAAGCTAACACCTACATTTCTCCCCAAAAGGATGCATGTAACTGGCTCCAGTTAAGACTGAGGAACTGTTCAAAGACAAATTCCAAGTTGGAGAGTGTTGCTAATTGACTTCTTTAAAAAGTTTCACTGCAGTTTGCTTTTGGGTCATAGACATAGATATAATATTCTAATATCTAAATATTAGAATGAGACATGAGAATGGCCTTCTTGTTTGCTGCCCTGAAGTCAGGTTTCTGTGTGCCACACTTTACCAGATTATAGTGACAAATAAACAACCAGCACACTTCACATCCCGGAAGTCAATCCTGAGGCAACACAGCCATTGGGACAAATGATCAGGCTACAGCCTCACTTGATACAAATTTAAACAAAACATTTCAATAAAGTATCCTGTTGGTATGTTAACTTTGTTTCCAATAACAAGCATTTCTTGAAAGAGTAAAATGACATACTGAAAATGTTTCCCATAATGAAAGGATTTGTTAAAAATTAATCATTTGCATAATGAATTAGGAACCACAGATCAAGAAAGTAATAAAAAGTTAAACATCATGTGATTTCTTTGGTATTTGCTTTAAATGCATTGTCCAGCAAACATGGAATGATGCCTGCTTTTTGCCAGACACTGACCATCAGTGGTCAGTAAGACCGTGAAGGAATGCCTGCATTTGAGCCTCCATTCTTAGGGGATAAACAATAAATATACAAATGTATGCAATTTATAAAGTGAATCCACAATGTGCTAGTAGGGGCATAAAAACCAAGACTCAGAGGGGAGCTAGACTTCAGATAAGACCTCAGGAAGGTCCTCTCTGGGAAGGTGATGGTAAAACTGAGACCTGAAGTAGGAAAAGGAGACAGAAGTGCAAATCCCTGGCGGTGAGAACGAGCTTGGTAGTCTGTAGGACCTGAGCAAATCCAAATGTAGAGACACTGAGGAGAGGTGAAGAAGAAGGACTGCGGTCTAAGCTAGATTGAAGGGCCTTAAAGATGTGCTGGGGAATTTGTGTAATTACAGAGAGACAGAAAGATGAGTGGGAGAGAGAGAGATGGATGTAGAGATGGACAGACTTGGAAGACAGTGGTACAGATGGAGGAAGCAGTGAAAGTCAAGATACACTTGGGTATTAGAACCGACCGGCACCTTAAATGCATGTGGGTTTGAAGGAAAAGGGGAATCCAAGATGACTCCAAGTTTACTAATGTGATATTATAATCTACAGTTTCTTAACAGGGTCTGCCCTCAATAAAACCTGTACCTATAGCTTTCTTTATCACATATTTTCAATGAACATTCGTTTTCTAGCACCATGCTAGTTACAGCTATATCTGTCTACAGACTTGGTGATATCAAACTTCTTTTCACTTTCTACTCAAATATTTATTTATTTGTGGAAATGTTATGGCAGGGTTTTTACTGATGTAAAAACCTTGTACACTCGATACGTAATCCATCAATTAGATTTAGCTTGTCTCATAGCAAGAAAATACCCACTGCAGACAAAGTGGCACACAAAGAAATAGAGATTTATTTATCTAATCAACTCACTAAAGAGAGCTTTTTACAATTTATTCTTTTGGACTTGGTCTTTATTTCACTTCTAAAACAAAAGGAATTTAGAAAACGACAGTTGGAAAAAATCATGATCATTCCTCTTCTTTATGTTGAAGTCTTCTTGATCACCAGCCTATTATCTGATATTTTGAAATACAAAGAATTTCTGGTGTGAAAGGTATTCTAATAAAGACTTTGAGCCCCCCCCCAAAAAAAAAGTTGCTTTCATCTATACTTTCATGACAAACAAAATAGTTTGAGATTGCAGTGTGCTCATTAGTCATCTTGACAGTGTGCCTCAAAAGCTAGTGAAGAGACAGATCACCCGGGGATCTTGTCACAGTGCAAATACTGATTCAGTAAATCTGGGGTCGGGCCTAAAATTGTGTAGTTTTACAAGCTCCCATGTAAGATCAATGCTGCCACTCCACGGCATTTCATCTAAATACTATCATGGTATTATTATACATCACAATAGTCACTGCAATTGATAATCCTCATGTGCCCCAGAAAGTAAAGTAAAGAGAGACCCTCCTGTTAGAGCAAACACAAGACAAGTATTTTATTTCTGTTGATTTTAATATTAGAGGCTCAGAATTAACCATGCAGAGACCCAATATTTAAAATAATTTCTACTAGTTACAGAAAATTGAAACATCCCTTTAGCCCTCTTTCATGATTTCTCAGTGAAGAATCTGCAGAAAGTCAAATGGCTGTGTTTTTACAATGACCTTCCTTGGTTCCAAACATTCTTCTTTTCTACTTATTTCTTATTTCTACTTGTTTACAACATGCTCATTGGCCTCTTGATAGAAACCTAAAAATCCCATTTTTGTTATATAAAAATATATACATTTTAACTGTTGCTTTTATACAGAGGTGCTGGAAGTTGGGGAAAAGGCACGTGAGGATTTGAAATGGATGGGGCACCAAGGAATTTAAATGATGTGGAAATCTGATGCAGTACTATTATGTCAGTGAATATCAGAAATTAGATTCAGCTCCAGGAGACAAGTCATAAACGCCTCCTGTCCCCTACAAAATGTGAATACTTAGGAGGATATGGACAGAGGGGAGATGCATAACTAAAAATATCAGAGTATTGGCACCTCCAGTATCCTTGGGAAGTTCTGCTTCTGTCACTCAGCTGGAGCTGAGGTACAGAGTTTCCATCCATCATGTCCAGAAGAAGCTGTGATGGTCAGAAAACCCTCCTGTGGATCTGAAAGCAGGATGGCCTCATCTTCTTTCAGTTTCCCAGGATTCTGCAGGACCATGGATATGGGAGAAGAGCCCAGAGGCAGTGACTGATCTCTCAGTGTTACTTCCCAGGAAGGTCCAAAACGCAGGGTCAGACAAGTCACCTCGTACAAGGCACAAGGAGAATTAGCCCCACCAAAACTAACATGCCATAGTGAGTAAACAGTCTCGTCATCACAGGCATGCCTTTAGCTATATGGTGCTCCTGTTGGCAGCTGATCCGTCCTGGCAAGCCCTGCAGAGAACGCTTTTATTTAAAATCTTGCATGCCACTGAGTATACTTAGCTTCTGTTCATTGGTGAGAATTGTCTCCATTTTTTGTAATCTAAAATTGCCTCTTCCCTGTTTTGTAACCTAGAACATTTTCATCTCTACCTGTGCAATGCAAGTGCTGAAGAATTTTCAAAAATTTTGAGGAAATTTATCTGCAATCGCAACTGGGCTCAAGCGTGTGGAGAACGCATCTAAGCTTAAAAGCAAGTTCTCTGAGCCCGGGAGCCCTTAAGCGTCTGAAACACACCTGATACCTAAATCCTCCCTCCCTTACAGCACGTAAGCTCTGCAGAAGCTCCTCTCAAGAGAATTTAGTAGGGCTGCCGGGACCAGCAGCTCCCCAGCCCACCAGGCGCAGCTCAGCGACACGGAAGCACGCTTTCCAGCTCTGTCCCAAATTAAGTCGCCCGGTGGAAGCGTGTCCCCAACCCTCTCAGTGGCTTCCGCGGGTACACATGCCCCCAGACGGTTCTCCCCACACTGGTTTCCTTCGTAGTCTGCGTCCCTGCGCGCCTGCTGTGGGGGGCGTCCTTCCCTAGGAAGGCGATCACGCACCACCCAAACAGGGGTCCCGACGAGCTCCTCCTGCTCTGTGTTCCCACGGCCTCCTACGTGGCGCTCACTAAGGTATGTACAAGTGGTCACACGTCTGCGTCCAGGCTCCAGCCGCCCTCACTCTGAATCCTTGTTTTCCTGTCCATTTCCTCCTCTGGACTGTCAGCTCCGAGAAACAGAGTGAGAGCTCACTCATCAGCATGCCCCAGCCCTGGGGCCCACCCAGCACAGAGTTGGCAATTTAAGCAAACAGGTGAGAAAATCAATAGACAAACAGATGAATGGATGAATGCATGATGTCTTTACTGGTGAGACATTTAGATGGTCTGTTCAATGCCATTAATTGAACAGTGATTCTGTGACTTTTGCAAAACTGTGGCCGAGACGTCTTCAGCTGTGCTATCCTAAGGACAGAGGTGTGAAGTTACTGGTAGAATTTAGTTCAAAAATAACAATTTTCTCTGCAGACAAATGTGAAAGCTGTTTTTAGCCAGAATGTAAAACAATATAACTCAACATATTTCCCTTTTTGCCTTAACTGCCAGAAAACTTAAAGACAAATTTAGTGCTCAACAGTAGTAATTAGACATCTCCAGTCCCTGGTAATTTCTATTCCATTTGTTCTCATGGATGGTTTATTTTTACTCTAACTTCTTCCATTATACATGATTTATTTTCTGAATTCTGCTATTATAAATGATTCTGTATTTGTGAGTAGGTGTTGGTAAGGCAAAACCAAATGCCCCCAAACATTTGTTTCTTCCTCCATCTCTGGCATGGAGACGGCCTCTCTTTGAGCCACACAGATTCGTAGCAACCCATTCAAATCCCTAGTGGTTGGGTCAGTCAGTTCTGCAGCCAAACAGGCCATGGAACACGGACTGACTTACAGCCAGCAGTGCAATTCCCCTCTAGGAATAAAGCTCCACGCCTGCTGGGACCGTGCCTGCCTTTTTTTCAGTGTAACCTGTGGGCCATAACCAGGCCTCTTTTTTTTTTTAATTTATCCCCACCCTTGATGGTTCCCTCCTCTGTCTGCTCATTGTTTTGCTTGCTGTGTCTGCTAGTCTTCTCCAGGAGGCACTGGGAACCGAACCCGGGACCTCCACACTGGAGGTGAGTGCCCAACGGCCTGAGCCACATCTGCTCCCCACGAGCTGCGGCATCTTCTGCTTGTGGGATCTGCTTGTTTAGGCGTCTAGCTCATTGCAGCAGTACAGAGTCTAGCTCATAGTAGCGGGTGCAGGGTCTGCTCGTCTTCTTTAGGAGGCACTAGGACCCGAACACAGGACCTCCCATGTGGTAGGTGGGTGCCCAACTGCTTGAGCCATATCCGCTTCCCAACCAAGACTCATTTTGATCACTAGGAGTTCACCTTCCTGCCACATGGCATTGACACGTTGACTGTTAATGCAGTTAATGCAGGGGGTGAATGAGCAGCTGGCAGCCCGGGGTGTGCCTTGGAGCCTGGGGGGGCTCTGTGCAAGTATCTGTGCCCGATCCCAGTTAAATCAGGAACCTGAGGAGGGAGGAGGGCCCATGGCCACTTCCTCCAAGCACCTGCGGCCTCCAATGCTCCTTGAGGTTTGACTGTCCCTGACGTGGAGCCTGGGGTGAGGCCAGAGCTGCAGATGGAGCTTTTTCATCTTTCTCTTGATAGGTGACTGCTTATAGGGATTTTAAAAAGAAAAATAATTCTACCTTCTGAAACTTGAACTCTGTATTTACCCCCATTAAAATAAAACCATTAAAATCTGAATTAAAAATGGGAAATTCAAGATAATAACTCACCTTGCAAAACAATTTTCTTTCTTTATAAAGGGTTAATTTCAGCATTTCCTCAAGTACCAGGTAGTGATTTGACAGATTTGCAGTTCTGTCTTAGTTACTAACTGCGTGTGTGGCCTCGGGAAAGTCACCTGAATCCCGCAGGCCTCACTTTTCCGAGCAGGATGCAGTAAACGCTCCCCAGCGGGTCTGTGGAGAGCCAGTGCCTGGGTGTGTTCCCACATGTCCCGGTGTGACGCGGAGCAGGGGGTGGCGAAGGAAGCCCGCGCCGGACCCACCGGTTATGCCACCGTGCACAAGTTACTTAACCTCTCTGGGTCTCAGTTTCAGCCACTCCAAAATAGGTAAAGAATAGTGAGTGCCTCATAAGGTTGTGGGTCAAAAATATATGTACAAGCATTTAGAAGGGTTCCTGGCACGTAACAAACACAATAAAAGCATTAGCCATCGTTCCTGTTATCAATATCACGCTCCCAAAAAGCCAAGGCTTCACTAGGCTGAGGTGTGTGATCCTCTGAGAAGGGGATAAATTATGTAGCTCTCCGAAACTACGTTTGACCAGTTAAGGTTTTTGAGGACGTGTGCGGCTCAGGAGACTAATATTCCGCGGAACACACTTTGGGGAAAGAGGACTGCAAGGCTTCTCTGCCCCTCTGAACTCTGGTGTGGGGGTACCCCTCTGTCTTAGAGGGGCCGGAGCACAGCCCCGCTCCTTGGCTGACGTATTGTCGCTATCGGCTCTTGTGCCGTAACAGCAGAGCTGAGTAGCTGCAGCACAAACCCTACGGCCCACCAAGCCTGAAACGTTTGCTGCTGCTCCCTCACAGAAACGCCTGCCTACCGCTGCCTGGGGGGACGTCGTGTCGGGAAGCCTGCAGTTTGGCTCCATAGTAACTTAACTGCCAAGACAACTTTTATTTTACAAAGGGGTGTTTCTAGGCAACTACCCAGCGGCTGAAGGTAGAAAGGAAATCATCACATGCAGGGGGGTGAGGAGAGAGGGGCTGCGGAGGGAGGCTCTCGAGGCTGCGGGTGGGAAAGGACAAGCAGCGAGGGCCACTGCTGGGAAACAGAAGCCCCTGGAAGCCTTGACCTGGGAAGACGGGGCTGTACGATGGGCACTTGCTCCCCTGAGAAATAGTAGAGTTCCTTTATTGTTTCTACTCCTTAGCAAGTTCAGCCCTGGAAAAGTTGTTTTTGTTTTACTATTTAATTCTTACCGGACAGATATTATTATCCTCACCTTACAGGTGAATAAACCAAGGTGTGCAGAGGTCAAACAGCTTCCTCATATCTAATCAGCGGTTGAGCTCACAGTCAAAGCTGGTTTATTAATATCAGCCTCAGGTTTTCATGATGCCCCACGGAAGTTATTCAGCTCTAGAACGGCTCTGAAATGAAGAGAAATGCTTCAAAAACTTCCGATGACCAGGACTTCTTCTGCGTTGTGCCCAATACTTGTTTTCACTGAGGAGAGTTTCGCTGTTTGACTATTTCTACCCATTCTCACAGGCTGTTGCTGTCCACAAGCTCAGGCCTGGCGGGGAGGGGCATGGAGAGCCCAGTGAAGAAGGAATCTGCCTGCGTCCTGCATAGGCGGCAGGCTTGATGGAACTTCTCTTACCCAGTCCATCTGAATAGACTCCCAGGGAGCTCCTGAAGAATAGACGAAAATGCAGTTCTTTGAAATGGCGGTTGCAAACCTTATCTCATATTCCTAGCTTCAAAGACTAGTCAGTTTTTCTTAGTCAAAAGTGAATTAGAAGAAACATAATTTAGTGTTTAGAAAATATGCCTAATTTACCACCAACGCTATACAATTTGTCTTGAAGGGAGGAATTCCACATCGGCTTTTTAAAGGGATGGTGGTTAAGGAGACGACACTGCACTCCCCGCCGTCTCCTCTCATGATTGGTGGCACCCTGACGGAAGGCGAGTTTCCTCCTCCAGTGCAATCTGAACCACTTATCTGAGCATCTCAGAGGGGCTGACGTGGCAGCTCAGAGGACAGCTGTTTCTAGCAGCGTAAGGGGCCGTCCTGAGCGCGCGCTCCTTGGTAATGCATCATGGTCATGCAGCCAGAAATATGGGTGATGTGTCTACACAGAACTTTCACTTCAAAGGATCCAGGAACTAAAGGGTCCTGAATACTTACATCAGCAAAGAAGAAGAATGGTCACAAATATTTTAAAACCAAAAGAGAAGAAGAGGCCACAGGGGTTGAGAGTGGAGAGGCAGCTAGGCCCACCTGCAAGCAGAGGGCCTGCAGCTGCTCCAGGCGTTTCTCCACACCTCAGAGTGTGGGGTCCCTTGTTCACTTAGCCACGTTGAAGGGGAGCTACGGAAAATGTTTTCTGTATATTACTGTTTCTGACACACATTTGTGTGGGTGTGTTTTTTCCATCCTTTTCTCATCAATGCTAAAAGTAGGCAGCCAATGTGATATTCGTGGACCATAAAAGAATCATTGCTTTTTGAAACATCAAGTGATTTCATTTTCTGAATGGAAACCATGAAGCTTCGAATATATTTTTAAGAGGTTTCACTTGTTCCTTTTAAGACCTATGTAAGGGGATACTACCATTTACTCAGCTTTTTCCATTGTATTTAACAAACAGCTGAAAACACTTTCACAAATACATCCATCTGGCCTTGTTGTATACTTGAGATGAACATTAACTAGCAAAATAAGTACAGTACCAACAGTCTAAAACACAATTTAGGTGGAACCACTGAAAATCTGTTAATGGACTTCAAAGAAATTTATTTTATTCTTTGCATATACCTTACCATGCCTTTCTTGTTTGCCTTGATTGGGAATTTCATTTTCTGATGGAAATGATTGAAGGGAAATGCTACAGCAAGTTATGCTGGTTTTCAACCTAGTGACCCATTAGAATTTTTGCACCCTATTAATCCTTAAAAAGTATTTGCAAAACTGAGTGCATGAAGTTTTAAAAAATGTTTTCTTGAAACATAATATGCATTAAAAATGCACATAAGTGCACTGCTCAATAAATGTTTCAGCAGCTGAAAGCATCCAAATAAGCAGCACCCAGCCGCGCCGAGAAGACGCCCTGAGCTCCTTTCTCGTCCTCGTAAAGCCGCCCACCGTCCTGTCACAGAGCAGCAGAGCTTTGCCCATTTTCATGGGTACACAAACTGCTATTATTTCGCTTAATCTGCAAGTAGAACATGGAGGTGTGGAGGCACGGGGGGGCTCCTGAGGCCACAGCCTAGACTTTGAGTCAAGTCCGCCCTCCACAGAGCCTGCTGCCCGTAAGCCTTCCAGGCCCCGTGGCCAGGGGAGGGTAAGGCGGGCGGCAGGCCGAGCGGTTTGCACATTACAGTTAGGATTAAAGAGGAGTCCCCAAGTCTTTACCCACGCCAGAGCGTTGATGTCCTCCTGCAGGCCCCTAGGACCTCATCATCTAAGCAGGAAGATTAAACACGTGACGAGGAAGTGGGATGAGAGGCGCGAGCCCGCAGGCGCCCTTCTCCACCCCAGCCCCAGCCCCAGCCCTCGGCCACCAACGGCTTGTGTTGAGCTGGATTCTGCCAACTAAAAAGACATGTCCAGGCCCCAACCCTGTCCTGGGAGTGTGACCTTATTTGGAAATCGAGTCTCTACATGTGGAACCAAGTTAGGATGTCACGCTGGATTCGATGGACGCGATACGAGGTGGCCGAGTGAGGAGATCTGGACACGTGGAGGGAGGCAGGCGCTGGCCTGAAGCTCACAAGCCAAAGCACCCCTGGGGCCACAGAGGCTGGAAGAGGCTGCGGACGCCCCGAGCCAGCCCCGCCGCTGCGAGGGGATGGGGCCTTGTGGCCTCTGCGCCAGGGCCCGGGAAACTCGGCCGCGTGCAGCCCTGCGGCCGCTGGCGGGTCTTCTGGGCTCGGCGGCCTTGACCGGCCTTCCTGAGCTCCTCTGACCACAGAACTCACTGGGTATCTGTGGACCAAACAATGTATTATTGAGGCGACAGTTTTAACATTTTCTGCACAGGCTATGCCATTCTAATACTGTGGAGAGGCACCATCCAGGCAGGAAATGACCTCAGGACCAGGCAGCACATGCCAAAAAATAATAATTTAACTTTCCATGTTACTGACAAGTTTCCTCATTGTGAGCAATACAGAAAAGGTTTTGACCTGATGGACTCAGAGTCCCACAGAAATTCCCAGTTGTCTTCCGGGCCTCACGAAGTCCCTGACCTAGATTCCAGTTTGCTTCTTTATTTTCCCAGCAACAGTGGGTGTGAATAATCTCTTCACTGGTATCACTGCCTGGTTACCCAAAATAAAATTTAAAAGTAAAATAAAACAGAGGCTTTGACTTATCGTTTGTAACTGGCCACTGCGTTGCTAATGTTAGCTTAAAACCAATTTCTGCATAGCCTGAGGCCTGTATTTCAATGGAATTGCTTTAAGGTCCCTGTATTTCCCGAGCTCCTTATTCTCTTGTGTAGGGCTGGGCTTCTGCCTCCAGCGATGGCCTCTCTTCCTGAGCCCATCTCCTGCTCCAGGGTGCCGGCTCCTTGGGGTGACATTCGCACTCGTTTGTGCTGCTTTTCCCCTGCCCAAAGCCGTCTGGATCTGCTTGTTTGTTTCACTCTGGGCGTGTATGTGCTTGCGTGGAGCACACGTGCACACGCTGTGTTGACAGCAGAGCAAATCTGGACTTTTGAAAATCCCAGGAAACCGGTTTTCATTCCGGTGAAATGAAAGCAGGATTGACTTTCCCAGCGGTTTATTGCCACATCGTATCACAGGATAGGCACCCAAGTGCGGGAACATCTGATATGGTTGCTGGGAACTGTTTAGAGGAGCTGGAGAAGCAGGAAACAAACAGCAGGCATGGGAAAGCTTCTGTGGCCAAGAAGAAACAACTCCAAATGCTGCCCCAGGCACTGACGTGGCTCCAGGCTCCAGACGCCCAGGGCACAGCAAGGCACCTGCTGCAAGATTTCAGAGTGAGGAGTCATGTTTATCCTCAAATTTACAAAACACAGTGACTTCAGAGAGTAATAATAGGTTAAGTTCTGAACAACCCAAATGTGTAAGAAACAGCTACCTGATGAGGTGCTGCTTGCTAAGCTTTAGACCTCGCTGGAGATTTACAAAAACTTTCTTCAGAGACTGGCATAGGCAAAAACTTTTTGTTTGGTGCTTTTATTGAAATGGTCCTGTTGAAACTAAGTATCTAAGTTACAAGCACACAGGTTTGTAACATTAAAATTACCTAGATCATAAAGCAGGACGCAAGCTTAGCCCTTGGTGCTGGGGAGGTGTTTTAAGAGTTACTATCACTGGATATCTTTAGGTGTTTGAGCCAAACAGGCATTCTGTGTGTTCAGCTAAGACATATTTTTCCTGCAATATTCATAAAGGAAATATTCAAAGCCAAGTCCAGAAGTCTGTGAATGAGCAAAAGTGTAGAGAAGTTACTTCAGTACAGTTAAAACTTGGATTTCTAAAGTCTATGATGATGAAGAAAACTCGACACATTCTGCTGGGGAAATCTCAGGAAGTAGGACTGATGCAGCCAAGCCCAGTGACAAAAGGTGCATTTAGTAAATGTGGGGGTCCTCTTCCACACCTCCTAATTTTCATTCTGAAAATAGTATATATTTTCATTGCTTTTTAAAAATAATTACATAGCATGATACTTGAACAATAGTCCATAAAATCAAACAGTCCTGGGTTCACACCCCAATCCGACAACTTACAGGCTACGTGAGTCTGGTTCATGATTTAACTTCACTGTGGTTTCATTTCCTTATCATTAAAATGGGAATATTAACACCCACCTTGTTGTGAGGAGGGATTGAGTTAATTAGTGCAAGTAATTGCCTAGCACAGAAGTTGATGCATAAAATTGTATTTCCTTTCCTACTCATGTTAGTATTTTCTACTATTTCGAATGTTTTCCTGCTATTCATTAACTAAGAAAACACTCGAGCACTAGAAGACCAACTAAACATCAGCATAACGTAGTTTCACCTGGAACAGCAATTCTGAACGTCTAAAAGCAAATTCACTGCAGGAAAAGTGGCAGCTCAGACACAGGCTTGCAAAGCCCTCTTCCCAAACCACACAAGCGATTCAAAGCCGCAACACCAGGAATAAATCACTAGTGCTGGCGCTGACACGAGAGTCCAGCCCTTTACTACGACATCCAGAAACAGTCAAAGCATGCGGCCATCTGCACTCGAAGGGCTCGGCCCATGACCCTGTCCTTGGTGACGCCAGTGTGGTGGGGCCAAGGGTGGTCCCTGTGGACCCCTCCCCAACCCGATGGGTGGGACAGGGCTGGGGGTACACGTGGCAAAGAGGAAGCATGACATGTGAATATAAAACCACCTCAACTGAGGCATGTTTGACAAAGTCAGACAAACTTTAAGGATCCAAGCAGAAAAAAAACTCACATAAACAGGAAAAAGAGAAACCACGTCAGGCTGACCTCGAATTCTCACAGCAACAGTCCAGTCAGGAGGTCAAGAACATCTCAACATAGCCGAAAGGAGTTCAAAGTGTCTCTCCAAGGCACCCCCGCGTGTCCTTCCTGAAAAAGTCTACTCCATGACTCGACCCGCCAACCCAATCATGACTTTGAAAATGAAAGGGACGCAGGAAAGCGCGCCGCTGTGTGCAAGCAATTCATTTACATGCATACATAATTCTGCATAGGCTCTGTCTTAGCAGTAAAGCTACACAGTGTAAGAATAAAAACCTGTATCTATACGGAACGGGGTAAATTCTCGCTAACAATTACAAAAAGTAGGGTTTAGCAGCCCAAAGTGAGGGGAGGCATTGAGTATGATAAAATCTGTGTCTTTCAAAGGAAGGACTCTAGGTACTTTCCATTAATTAAATGGATTTGAGGGAGTGGACGTGGCTCAAGTGGTTAAGCACCTGCTTCCCACATGGGAGGTCCTGGGTTCAGTCCCCCCTCCCTCCTAAAAACAAACAAGCAAACAAACAAAAAAACCCAACTCAGGGGGGCCAATGTGGCTCAGTGGTTGATTGAGCACTGGCTCCCCACATACGAGGTCCCAGGTTCAATCTCTGGCCCTGGTACCTAAAAAAAAAAAAAATTGAAGTTGACAAAAAATAAATTGAAGTCTAAGTAAGTTATTCAGCATTTCAAAAACAGCCATTAGTAGAACAGGAAAACATTCTACACACCTTCCAATCTACCAAAAATGTGATCATATAGAAAAGAGAGAAAAGAAAATTTTTAGAAAGCATTAAAAATAGGAAACTTAAAATAAGATAGTAAAGAATGAGCATTTTATAACACTAAATATCAATGGAATGCATTTACCTATTAAAAGTGCTCTCGCACTGACTCAAAACACAAACCTGTTAAATATAAAAGGCAAACTAAAACAAATAATTTAGAAATGTGTGAAATAAAAGGATAGGCCAAAATTTAACAGGCAAATTGAATTTAAGCAAAAATAAAGCAAGATTCAATTCCTGTGGTTTTTGTGTGGCATCTGCGTAATCTAAGCATCTTTTAAAATATATATAAAAAAATAACATTTGTGTAAGCAAATGCACATATATGCATATATATTTAGATATCATTTTACAAATATTGGTTTGTATTGTGAAAAATTTGATTTTTACCCACAATAAAAAATTTAAAAAAAGAAAAAAAGGGTTTAATAGCAGGCAACTTGAAATAAATTCAAAGTAGAAGTGTTATAAGACTCCATTTTAAATTTAATGGAAAGCTTAGAGTAATATACAGGAGTGAACCTTCTAAGTAGAAAATGAAGACTGTGCTTTATGAATTGAATGAACATAGAGTTTTCATTACCTGAGTGACCAAAGAAATGAAAGAACTGCCTGAATTTTTATGCGGAAACAGGGTGTAGCAGTTTGGCATTGTCTATGAATTCCAAAAATAGATACTGGATTGTGTTTGTAAACTGTTCCTCTGGGCATATCAGATTGTATTAGATTCAGAGGATACACTTTTACTTGATTAAGTTATGATTAACGACAGTAGGGCGTTGAGTCCCCTCGGTGGGCAAAGACTCACAGAGAAAACTGCACGACAGAGGAGAGAGTTTGTGTTTTGATGCTGGAGCCCCAGGAAATAAACACACAGGAGAAGAATAAAGAGGAATGGAGACAGCTCCATAGACATGGCAGAGGCCCTGGAAAGAGAGAGCCTGACCTTGTGGAGAGAAACGAGCCCTGGGAGAGAGACATTTAGGAGGAGGAGGAAGGTCGAACCCTGCAGAGACTCGCTCCAACACGTGACAACAGACTTTAGTCTGTTTACGGCCTTGTGACTGTGGGCTTCTGCCTCAACAAATACCCTTCATAAAAACCAGCTGATTTCTGGTCCTTTGTATCCGCACCCCTTGGCTGACTAATACACAGCGGGAGGGAGGGCTTCCCTCCTGAGTTCTAGAAAGTGAAATTCAGTGGCTTGTTTGTCACACCAGTCACATTAATAATTAACCATGTGTGAGGCATCTATTAAGCATGTTAATGTTTTTTCTCATCTAATCTTCACACAGTCTCATAGGGTGACTTTTATTCTTGCAGTAATTTAAGATAAGCACATCACACATGGCAGCCGAGTGGCTTATCCAAGGACAACTGCTGGGAAGCGGCAGCGCTGGCTTCAGCCCTGCTGTCCGCCACGGGCCCGTGCTCCTAAGGACCACGGTATATAAGAAGAGAGTAAGTAGAAAGCAGAGTGACAGGAAGGCACCTCCACCCACACCAGGCCGCACAAGGCCAGACTCTGGGCACTTAGGATCCACGGGGAGGCTCTCCCGGGGTCCGCACTGGCCAGGACTGGCTCAGGACATTAGCTGAGCATGGTCCTATAAAGGGACATGTTGGGGTCCCCAAGACCTCCCCAGAGCCATCGTTTTCTAGAAGTCATCTCCCAGCTGTGCTTTATTCCAGGGAGAGGGCACAAAGGGAAAAGGTGTGTGGGGCGAAGTCTAGAGGCCACCGGGTCCCAGCTTCCAGAGCCATTCCCCATGGAGTGGCAGAGGACACATCAAGTTATGACAACATGTGGCCAGTATTGTCGACTAGGGACGCTCCTTAGAGGCTCACGCCAGGGTTTTCATTGCGGCTGGTCACGTGGCACATACCCGAACGCAGAGTCCCAGAAGGAAGGCAGGTGTGGGCTCAACTGCATTCTTTGCACAAACTGTTTAGGCATCATGAGCCCTGCTTATCATTTAGGGGAAGTTTTATCTCAGTCTAAGAGACCGTTTCCCAGCCAAGGGCCCGTCTGGCAAGCAGGGTTTCTAAGGGGCCGCCTCAGGCCTGAACTAACTTTTTCATTCCTGGTGAACATGAGCACTCAACAGTCTTGATATGAGAAAGGCAGCTGATTCTATAAAGTTCTACAGTTCAATAAAAATAATATACTTGTAATTTATAATTCTTTACCTCTGTCTGCTCCCACCTGCCCACTCACTCTAGCCACTGAGCTTCGCACCTGCTCCCTGCTATAATTAGGTCCTGCTGAAAACCATCCCTTCTGAATCATCAGCAGCAGGTGCAGGGCAACCTGAAGACTCAAGGCCAGGAGAGGGCATTGTGCCTGAGGGCGGACAAGCTTCAGCTCTGTGAAACCCACCC
>JAQZBX010069725.1:0-15545 GCA_029593785.1 Cabassous unicinctus
GAAGAATAAAAGGTCCACCTAACATCATGGGAGTATGCCCATTTCTGGGTTCCTTGTGCTGTAAATGAGTTACGCTGATCTGATTGGAGTCTGGTTGGGTATCCAAACACATGGCATAGGTGTTGCGCCAAGGCTGCAATGTTGGTCCCAGCATCCACATGATGCAAGGGAATTGCTGTTCCATATCCTGAGTATGTGTCTACAGCAGTGATATACCACCAGAACCTATTACTAGGGGGCAGCAATCTTATGTGGCTGAGTTGCCATATTTGTGTGGGGTCTAATCCCAGATGTTGCACAGCCTAAGCTCTTTGGCATGACACATATAACTGTGCTTCATCTTTGGCTTCTGCTTCCTCCAGTTGAGTCCTCATGACAGTCCACTTTTGCATTTGAGGTGGGCTTCTATGTCCTGTTCAGTGACGGATTCAGTGGACAATCATGGCAACCTGTTGGGCTCATGCTTGGCCAGTGCAGATATTCCATTCATGTTTTGCTTCAAATGGTCCTTTGCCATTGGCATCAACATGGATGACAAAAAGATCAACTTCCTACCATTTATATTGTTGCCATAGCCCTTTTTCCCACATAGGAGAGCCTCTACTAGCACAATTGTTGTTTTGCCAGACCCAGGACCATATGGCTAGCCCATTTGCAGCAGCCCATGAGTCCATCACTATGTAGCAGGAAGTTGTGGTTGGAGTGGCCTGCATAGCATCACTACTGCACAGAGTGCAGCCCATTGGCAGATTACCTTTGTCTAGTCTCAGTCAGTAGGTGACCATCCTTGGGACAGATGACTCAGCAGCCCAATGTATTCCAGCAGCCTTGAATTTTGCAGATCTATCTGTGAACCCAGCCATCATCAGCTGGAACATCTTCAAAACTGGGCTCCTACTTAGCCAAGGGAGAGGCATGAGAAGTCTCAGTAGGCCCTTCAGCCCCCTCAGAAAAGCAGCTGTTTGTTCATGGAGTCAGCTGACTCCCTGAGGCCCTGGTGAGGCTTGGTCTTGGATGTACCATTTCCATTTAATGATGGAGCTTTTTTGTGCTTGTCTTATTTTATTAGTAGGATTATTAAGTGCTCATTTGAGGATGGGCAGTTCTGGCTTTAGAGTCACATAAGGCACATCAGTGGAACAAAATATAAGTCCCCTGTGTGGGTTGCTACCATCTCAGTAACAGCAAAGACATCAAGTACAGCAGAAGCCAAGGGCAGCCTCTCAGTGTTTAATCTGCGGTAATCTATTGCCAGCCTCCAGGCTCCTGAGGTCTTTTTCACCAGTAAGACTGGGCGGTTAAACCGTGACAGGGTGTTTTCCAACACATTTGCATGTAACAAATTGTGAATAAACAAATTAATGTCCTTTTCCATGCTTGGGAGGAGGTATTACTTTTCTTGAAAACCCAAAGGGACTCTGGCAACTCTGGTTGCATGTGGTTGACCTCAGGAGTTGAAGTGCTTCCAGGTTATGGCTTGAAATTCTCCTCCTGAGGGGTATGCTCCCTCAGGCAATGTTGGAGTTTTGAGCTCCAGGCAACCAAAGTGTCAATCCCCATAATGAATGCAGTGGTGGGAACCATCATCTCCAGCACCAGAAATGGCCCAAAGGACCCCACCCACAATCACATGTGTTCTTGCATGCCATGGGTCACTGTGTCTACCCCCAAAGCCCCCCAATGCTACTAGTTTGCCATTGTCCTTCAGGGGTCTGAGATTATTGTTGCTTTAGAACCTGCATCTAAGAACCCCATGAAGGTCTGGACCCCACCCCCCTTTCCTTTGCACCTAATGGGAGCTCAGTGCCTCTGATCCTTGGTGGGGAACAGGAGACCTTGGCTTCACCCCTAGCCATTCTTCTTAAAGGGATTAAGATATGGGTACCTGTGAGGGGGATCTTGCTACTTATCCAACACATCAGGTTTATAATGAGAATTCTCTTCCTCACTGTCCCAGTGGGGTGCAAGGAGGCTTTATCACCTGTTGCTTCCCCCCATCCCCAATCTGTGTTCAGGGACTTGGAGGTAGAGGGAGATGGTAAAGGATTCTAAATCTTTCCAGTCCTCTGGTGAGCCTTCTTCCTCCTGTTCCTTTATGACTCCTACCAGGACCTTAATCCCTAACTTAGAAGGACCCCTTACACACCATACTGTTGGTGGAGTTCTTCCATAGGAATCCCATCATTTTCTGCTCTATTCCTTGCTTCAGTAATCAAAACCACATTGCCTGGCAGGTGGGCCCTGCCCACCTTTTTCTTTACCCTTGTCTTTACCTGGTTGCTCTTTGCATTCCTTTTATGGCCCTTTGGTTGGAGTGTATTCCTAGTGCTCGAATCGTCCCTCCAGACCGGTCTCAGTGAACGCATCTGAAACTGTCCTGCTATTTCTATATTATGGTGGGATTTTGTGATGGAACTTTTGTACTGCTTCCCCCACCAACATCCCAGGGACAACAGGAAGTTCTTCCATTGGGGAGATCCCAGTTTCATGACGCCCTCCAGAGCTGTCAGAGATAGGACTGTCTCATCCACATCATGTCCTGGGGCAGGTTCCTATAGCCCAGTGTCTACTGCCTTCACCCTCAGAGTAGTTATAGTCTAATGCCTAATGAGCAGTTTTTTCATGGGATTTACTTTTTGGGAAGTCTACTCCAGTTGGGAAAAACATATTCCCAGCAACCCAGAGTAGATGTGCATGGGCTGGTCCATATCTCTATCCTGTAGGTTGTCCTGTTTGATGTGGGCAAAAATGCCTTGTAGCAGAGAGTCAGTAGTTAACTTTACCAAACTCTATTTCGGGGCCCTAGACAACTGAGTCTGCAAGGCCCTTGCATTGAATCTGACCTTCCCCCAGCTTCTGCCTATATTTATCTTTTAATTTCTATATTACACTCTCAGAAAAGACCTCATTTCAACAGTTTGGTTTTCAGCAATACCATCAGTAGTTCTGCCTTGAGTGAATACAGTTCTAAACTGCAGCCTGCAAACAGCATGGACCTGGGGGGCGCTCCTTGCACAGGACCCCAGAGACTCTCCACTGGAGTCATTTGTGATGCTTGAGGCCCCATACAGGTAAGCAAGTAGTGAGGGAACACCAGGTGATCAGGAGCCAGGGTATAGTTTCCCAACACTTCCTGCAACCCACGACCTAACCTCTGTTCTTATCTACCACACCAATTCATCTGTATTAACACGGAGCCTGCTTACATCCCACTTGTCTCCACGTTGCCAAAGGAAGGTCAACACTACCTTGGGACAACTGAACTGGCAATCACTTACACTTCCACCATGCCATGGCATGCTTTTTGGGGGCAAGCATGCCCAATACACCAAATTGTCATTCAGAAGGAGAAACATCTAAATAGGTGTCAGCCCACTCTGACACAGGTATCAGAGTCACCAGCAAAGCACGATTCATGCAGACTTTGATGGATAGATGTTTTTACTCACAGAGAGAAGAGATAGAGCAAGCTCAGTTTCATTAAAAGATATTAGTTCTTCTTAGCCATCAAGTCTCAATCTGTGGCAGACACAGGGAAATGTTCTTAGCCCAGCATCTCTCTCTTGTGCTCCTGTAGTAGAAGAACTCTCACCATCATAGGCAGATATCATATCAGGCTATAAACTGGATGTCATAAAAAATGCCCCCCAGAGTCAGACTGTCTGCAGTGAATATTTACATATGTTTGGACAATAAGGGAAGGAATGTACGTGCAGTCCCCGTATCTAATATGAGTTTGTGTTTTATGCTGCCAGGCTGACACATTTGGTCTTGAGGCCAGGATGTATTTGTGGGTCTCAGGGAAAGGTGGCAGGCCAAGTTAGCACTGCCAATATAATACTGATGTGAAAAGTTTTATCTCTACCTATATTTGAATTACAGGCTTATTAATTGACTCAGATATTTAGTAGAGTCAATTAAAATTTAATAGATCATATGCAATAATGTTGTTCTATTAATGAACTTAATTAATTAACATTTTAAATCATTAAGATTTCCCAAAATTCAAAGAGAAATTTTAGTTGCTAAAATGTAGCCCTGTTCAGACAGTCTCCAGGGAACATTTTTTATGATGTCATATGCTATGTGTCAATGCTCTGAATGTTTTCGTTATTGGGTCTTGCTGGACAAATTTATAAGCTTTATTTTTTGTTAAAAAACAGTAAATATGATAACTAGATGTACAATATATATAACCTGGACTATAAAAACTCTATGCCAGGTACTGTAACATTTTTTATGTGTATAAATTAATCCAATGTTCACAATAATATTCATTCTACAGATGAATAAACTGAGGCATGCAGATTAAATAATTTAAAATAAATAATTTGTTCAAGGTCTCTTAAATTACTTCTGACACCAGCTACTATGCAATTCTGACTAACTACCCAGAGTTAGGTCAAATGCATCTGTGAAGAGCACAGTCTTCCAGAAGACTGCCCTAATATCAATCATCAGCTGCAATTTCAGGAGTCCCTGGGCCATCCACACTTTTGACCAACTGGTTAAAATTTGTAGATTCCACCAACCTCAATTGTTTTTACTTCTCTTATAATTTTTGCACATCACTCCATTAATTTCTTTCAGAGGATTTATGAAAATTAATTCTTATTTACATTTGTATATGTGCACATTGTTGTTGTTTTTTTTACCAAATTAGAAGAAATGACTTTTGCATTCACCAAGGCATGTATATCACCTACCATGGGGTCTGTCAATAGGAAATAGATTGCATAAAAGATTTTCAATGAGCTGAGTTTAGTTTGATATTAAAATATACAGGTTTTGCAGTTGAGAATGGGCTAGATGAATTGGAGAGAAAGCCAAAGTGTAATTCATAGAGAGTAGTTTCATCAATATTCTTTAGATCAGCACTTTCTAAATCATTTTTCTCATATATTTGAATCAATAAAACTTTTGAGCACAACTTCTCCATATAAAATATTCATTTATTTATAAAATAATTATGCTTCCACTGCTACAGCCCTGGTCCAAGCCATCTTTGTCTCTTACTTAGTCTACAGCAATAGTGTCCTAAACGGTACTCCTTCTACACTTACTCCCTCATACTCTAATCTCCGTATTGAAGCCAGAGCCAGGCAGATCATGTGAGTCTTCTGTGAAGCCCTGCCAGGTCCCTCCTCTCACTTGGTAGAACCAAAGCCCTTACATAGCTTACATATCCTAAGGATCTGGCCTCCAATTACCTCCCTGACCCAACTCTTACTTCATTCACTCTACCTACGTCTCCTACTTCACTCCATCTTCCTCACTCCACTCCAACTACACTGTCCACTTGTTGTTACTTGAAAGCAGAAGACATGTTCACAATTTAGGATTTTTGCACAGACTGTTGCCTCTGGTTTGATTGCTCTTCTTTCAAGTATCCACACGTTGAACTCCCCCAGCTCATTCAGGTCTGTGCTCATCTCACTGGGGACTACTCAGACAACAAGATTTAAAAATTGCATCTCAACTCCCTCCAAAAAACAAAGCCTCCCAATGCTGCTTTCCCACTCTTCTCCCCACCCCCCACAACATTTATTACCTTCAACTCCTTTTGATGAATTACACTTTTATCAATCAAATATTCACTCTTCTCTTCCTTCTGCTTAGGGTGGATTATACCTTCCTAACCATGTGACTTGCTTTGGCTAGTGAAAGATGAATGAATATGATGTAAACAAAGGCTTTAAACAAGCCTACATAGTTTGATTTATCCCTTGGGACCCTTGAGTTTTGCTGTGAAAAGGATGTGCCTGAGTAGCTACTCAAAGAAGAATGAGGAAATCTGTTGAATAGAACCCATTCTGTAGCCTGGAGTTATTATTCACTGTATTAGATTTCCATTGTCATAATAAATTACCACAAACTTTGTGACTTAATACAAATTTATGATGTTGCAGTTCATTTGGTAAGAAGTCTATCATGGGTCTCATTGAGCTAAAATCAAGGTGTCGACAGGGTTTTGTTCCTTTCTGGTTACTTTAGGGAAAAACGTTTCCTTGCTTTTGTCCAGGTTCTAGAGGTCACTCAATTCCCTTAGCTTGCGAACCTCTTCCCCAATCTTAAAAGCCAGCAACAATTATATCTACTGGGTATTTATTCCATTGTCACATCTATCTTTAGCCTCAGCCAAGAAAGACTTTTCACTTTTAAGGACTCATGTCATTAGATTTGCCATATAAAATAAGATATTTATAGGGTCCAAGGATTAGTGTATGGTCATCTTAAGGAGATCATAATTCTGCCTACCACATTCACCATGACATCTTCTCCCATATATAGACATGTACTATATGAGATATACAGTAATATCGAACACAGATAAAAAATTTCACACATACATAAAAGACTTAATGAAATTCAACTATATATTGATCAACAACCTCTTAAATTTCTACATTCCAATTCAAAAATTTTGTTCTGATCAATATGAACATCAATATAACTTAATATTAGATTTTTAAAAACCCACTAACTTTGTACAAGAAAAGCATAGAAGTTTCAAAAATTGGTGTTGTGAAAATGTGTTATTTGGAAACAAGTACATTTATATCCTCATTTAGAAATCATTTAGAATAAATGAAGATGTAAATTCTAATAAAATGATCAAAGAGAAGGCTGGCTGCAAGTGATTCTCTGCTTTGAAAGCTCAAGGATGCCCTTCTTTCCATTTCCAGGGATAATCAGTCCCAGAGGGACTGGCTTATTCTAATTAAACAGTGGAGACTGAAGGGGGAAAAAAAACAGATTGCAATTTTTATTAATTACAGTGAGAAATAAAGTTGTCACAAGACCCAAATGCAGAGCTTATGTCAGATCAACCAGCTGATCTTCTTACTGTAGTTATGCTACATGGAAACCATATTATAATCAGTAACCCTTTTACTGAAATAACTTAAAATATTTCCCAGAAGCTTATTTCTCAAGGTTTGTATGAACAGCCTTTTTAAATTTTACTGTAGGATACCTACCTGGTAATTTCTACACCGACATATATGAACTTATAATGAGAACAAGGTGCTGAAAATTAATTAAGAGTATTGGTTGCAAATATCACATATCCCTTCAGTTCACATTTTATTGAATAAAAATATTCAGATGGTCACAACAGGCTGTGAAAAAGGGTGGGAAAATTAGTCTTTGGCTGAGCAGCTGCTTTTCAGTGAAAGTTCTGTACTTTCAAAAGAATGTCAAAGGACAAATTGGATGCTCTTTCATAGTTTGTAACAAATATTTCACAACCATACAAGGTGTTGATGCCAGGGTGATGTATGGGAGCTCTATATGATGATATGCATGTTTGTTTTGTAAGTTCTTAACTTTTACTATACACTTATTGTTTATATATGTACATGTAAGAATGATATACTTAAATAAAATTTTTTAAAAAAGACAAATTGGAGTTGAGTTGTAGTTTATGGCATTTTATTAAAGATCCCAAGATTGCTGAAGTAAGGAAACTATTTGCATGCAAAAATGAAAGCAGCTTCAAGAACAGGGAATTTGCAGGCTATTTTATAAACAGAAAGAAGGAAGTTGAATAGGTTTTGTTGATTGGAGCAGAAACCTGTTAGCTTTATAAGGGTAGATTAGGTGTAAGTGGGGCTTTATTTTAAACTGAAATAGATATGCTTAACTAGAGGTTTGAATGACTTTTTGGGTCCAGCATCCCGGTAAAGAAATTCCAAACGGGATGTTTGTCACATAATTCTATGCTAATTCATGGAATTTAACTTTTGTGTTGCTTCTGAGAAAATACAAGAGCTATTTTTAGCTATATTTATCAAGAGGAACATAAATTTTATTGTGAGATAGCCATTTAAACATATGGATAAATAGGTAAATAGGGAAATAGATAATTTGAAGCAATTTAAAGCATATAAGACTTTTAGTAAAAAATAAAGATTTATTTGAATTAAAAGAAGCAAAAGTAATTGAAGTGAAACTGAAGGATGTGGTTAACATAAGATAAATATTTCTTCTCTACAAGAAATATTACATTGATAAGTTTCCTCTAAAATTACTTTTAAAAGATTATGGAAAACATGAATAGATTGGAGTCATTTTACACATTGTTTTAATTTAAAATCATATTGATTGCTTCACTTAGATAAGATGATGATATTAGTACACTTACATTTCCTCCTGCTTCCTTTTCCTCCACCCTGCAGATGTTTATTTATGATATTATTCTATTTAATTTATTGTGGCATATAGCTTTTAAATGATGGATTCTAGTACCAATTTCTACTGCAATTTAGTTTTAATTCTGCAGTTAAACAGATTATGTGTTTTCTTCCCATTTTTAGCAGAATTCTTCATTTCTAAGTGCTTTATTTGATCAAGTTCTTGGTGTTTGAATATACTCTCATTGCTCAATAGCTTTCTGCAAGAAGAGCTTATAGGAAGAATGTTGTCTGAGTTTTTTTTTTGTTTGTTTGTTTGTTTGTTTTCATCTTTGGCTTTGTCTGACAGTTGCTTTTGTATAGAAGGGCGACATGTCAATAAAAATTCCTACAGTGAATATTGTTCCCAATTGTTTGCTGCCCCTTCCTCTGACAGAAGTGTATCTCCACTCCTCGTTGACATTGCTTATCCATGTGACTTGATTTGGCCAGTGAAACTGAGTGAAATTGTCTTACCACATTTCTAAGCATGAGTATTAGAAAGTATCTCTTCTTTCTGCCATGGTTCTTTACAAACACCAGGACTCCCACATATCCTAAATAAAAACTACTCATTGATCCTGGATTTTGGATAAAGGATACATAAATCAGAGTCAAAGCCAAATTGAGAATAACATTTCAGCGGTTTGGAAAATAAGCTTTTTTTGTTGAAAAACTTATTAAGTTCTTCAACAAGGAAAAGTTACTTGTGAGAAAAGTGAACGGAAATAGGGAATACATGAGATTTGCATTTAACTGAATATGTTTGAAGGAAGGCCATTATTATTTTTTTCTTTAGATTTCTCCTTCCTTTGGGGGCTAAAGTGTTTTTCATTTGGTGGACTATTATTTTCTAAGTAAATAGCTGCTCTGCTTCAAACTAGTAATTAAACTACAGTGCCTTTTAAATTCTGCTGTACCTTATAACATAGTTACTAATGCTAAAGTTGTAACAGAAAGGTCTAGTAAACAATGAGGTCTATATTTAAAACTATGACTAAAGGAAAACCTGTCCCTAGATACTACACAGTATTTATGCTTTATGAGCATTTATCTTCCTTTTTAATTCCTAAATATAAATTCTAACTCATTATTCAACCTAATCTACACCAAAAGACAGATAGTTCACTTGGAAAAGTGAATTAGATTTGAGAAACCTAAGTTCAACTTGAGTTTTTCCACTGTGAACCTTAATTGAAAAATTATTTCTGTCTCAGTTCATTCATCTGAAATATTTGAGTGAAGTACTAAATACACTCTTATGTTCCTTTAGATCGCAAATGTGTATCATTATATAATTCTCTTATATTTTTCAAAATTGTTATTTTTGTTTGCCTGAATTACAAAAATATTTTCATTATATCTTTTTAAATACAATGATAGCATTAAATGCCTTCTTTGCTTTACTCCATGATTAGAAAACAAGTAAAAAATCTGCACAACATTAATGCTGAGGGACAATTTGAGATGTGTCATCTCATTTTGGACCAAAAGTTTCCAAGGAAACAAGGACACACCTGCCTCTCTAACTCCTCTATGGAATTATCCTGACAACATCTGTCCTGCAGATTTTTTGGAGTGTTTGGGGGAACTTGGCTTCTCCTTCTGTTCCGACAATCTGTATCTCATTTGGTAATAGATATAAATAAGTATTTTGATCCATGATTGGCTGCAATGCAAAAATAATATCATCAACATGGTGATGTACTCTCAACTGGCAAGAGGACCCTAATAGACAGTAAGAGAGTCATAAAGGAAGGAAAGGTGAATGAAAGTTAAGGGTAAGGGACATGATGACTTCTTTGTCAAAACTGATGATAAAAGTTCCTCTTAAATCTATTTGGGTATTTAAAACGTCAAGTGTATAAACCTGTATACATGGGGAATGAGGGTTGCTTTTTTATTAATTTAATTTTTTGTTTAACGTTTCCATCATTAAAAATGCTTTGAAATATTTGATGTTTGCATTCAATACCATATCATTAATATGATGTAAAAATAACAACGGATTTCATTTATTGTGCTCTGACAAAAAAATATCCTTTCTAGCTTCTTCTTTTTTTTTTTTTTTTTTCCCGAGGTACCCAGGACCGGGAATTGAAACTGGAACCTGTTATGTGAACACCCGGTGCTCAACCACTGAGCCACATCGGCTTCCTTGAGTTGGTTTTTCTGTTTCTTTTGCTCGTTGTTTGTTTTTTTGTTTTTTTAGGAGGCCCTGGGAACCGGACCTGAGTCCTTTCATGTGAGAGGTGGGAGCTCAACCACTTGAGCCACATCTGCTCCCCCTATTCTCCCCATTTTTTTTAGTAGATAAATATCATTTATTTTTGTGTGCGTGTGTGTTTTCTTTTATTTTTTATTTTTATTTTTATTTAAAGATACTGAGATTATACAAATGTCACATAAAAAATATAGGGGATTCCCTTATGCCTTTCTCCGTACACCTCCTACATTTTCCCACATTAACAACATCCTTCATTAGTGAGGTACATTCATTGCAATTGATGAACACATTTTGGAGCATTGCACTAAGCATGGATTAAAGTTTACATTGTGGTTTACACTCTCTCCCACCCAATTCTGTAGGTTATGGCGAGATATATAATGGCCTTCATCTGTCATTGCAATGTCATTCAACACAATGCCCAAGTCCTGAAAATGCCCCTGTATTACATCTGTTTTTCCCTCTCCTTGCCCTCAGAACCTCCAATGGCCACTGCCTCCACATCAATGATATAACTTCTTCCATTGCTAGAATAACAATAAGACTACAGTAGAATACCAGTAAGCCTACTTTAGTTCATAGTTCATTCCCCAATCCTGAGGATTCTGGGCTGGTCATGTCCACTCCACCTGTAATTAATAGGGGGCTGTGATCCCATAGGGCCGATGGATGGGACTCTCTTGTTTGCAGTTGTAGACTCTTTGGTTCCTTGGTTGGTAGTTGTCCACCATCACCTCCTTGTTAGTTGTCTTGGGTGAGACCAATGAACTAAAGAGTAGGTGTTGCAACTTCGTTGAGGTTCAGGGCCCAGCTGACACATGGACAGCCCAAAGATTTAAGTCACTTGGACGTACACCTACCAACTCTAGTACTAATTATAGGTTCAAATAGCAGGACAGAAGATCCATGTGTAGGGAAACCACAACTGAGTCCAACTCTGTCACACTGGGGACAATAAGTTCCAAAGTAGGGCCCACTAACAAGGCACCAAAATCCTGAGCTATCTTCCCTAACTACAGTGACTGGATGTCTCAAAAGCCCTCAAGAGGGGGCGGATGTGACTCAAATGGTAGGGCATCCATCTGCCATATGGAAGCACCTGAGTTCGATCCCCGGGACCTTCTGGTAAAATGAAAAAGATATATATAGAAGGTGCACGTGCTGCCAGTTCTTGTACTCAGGCGTGCCACCAGGCTCTGCTGAGCCATGCAGAAAGATGATGACGTAACAAGAGAAAGACACAGGGGAAAGCCAAGACGAGATGCACTGAAAAACCAGGAACTGAGGTGACACAGATGGCAGAACACCTTTCTCCCACTTTGGAGGTGCCCAGGATCGAATGCCAGTGAAGATTGGATGAAAAGGATGAGAAGAGAGGGCAGGAAACACACACAGAGAATTGCCCAGCAAATGGACACAAAACAGCAAACGGAGGGGCAGGGGAGGGGTTTAAGATGGATAAAGTAAATAAATAAGTAAATCTTAAAAAAAAAAAAAGAGTCCTCAGGAATCCCACTATTTGGGGTAGCATCTACTTTGGCAGTCAATGAGCTCCTGCTGAGACCTGCAAAAGTGTAACCTCTGCAATGACCTCCTACCTCACTTTGAAGTCTCTTAGCCATATAAACTCATTTGTCTTTACATTTTCTCCCTTTTGGTCAAGGTCCTTTTCCAGTTGCATTGCTGTTTGGTGCTTGGTACTAATCCCTTGGTGCCAGGGAGTTTCATCCCTGGGAGGCATGTCCCATGCTGTGGGGTAGGTAATGAATTTATATGCTGAGTTCAGCTTAGAGAAAGGCCTCATTTGAGCAACAAGGAGGTTCCCAGGAGGCAACACTTAGGCGCCCTGTAATACTAGGCTAAGTTTCAATTTCAAGAGTAAAAGTTCATACTCACAGTCATCAATATCAAGGCCCATCAATGGACCATCCTCCTTCACTAGTCATTGCTCCTGTACTCAGGAGATTCTTGCTGATCCATTGGAGAATGTGGCAGAGATCCCTAGGATGGGAAACTGATATTCCTTTGGTTATTGTGTGAGTCTCCACCCACTGTGACAATGCCCCATGAATATTTGAACCAATTTATATGCCTTATATGTATGCCCAGGTGAGCTTCCTCCCCCGTATCCCCCATCACTGACACCCTGCACCAATGATCCTCCCCTGCCACAGTTGTAAAACTTCTGTGATCCAAAACTTCTTCAAAAATGAAGCAAATAAAATAGTCAAATACAATTAATAAGAAAATGAAATAATAATGATAGCTTTAAAAATAAGAAATAAAATACAAAAAACTAAAAAAATTAAAATTTGGGATTAAAAAAACTAATGAAAAAATATTAAAATTTTTTTGACATTTTGTCTTTCATCACTGTAAGATCTGTTGTCCTATATGTGCAGTGACATTTTCTTTAGTTAATGAAATAAAGATCACTATCATTATATAGCATCTGATAAGCTGTGAGAAAGTTACAGCATATTTCCATTATCTTTCATTGACATGTAGTGTATCCAATATTTCAATTATATATATAAATTTGTAATGACAATTCTTAATCAGGAAAACTTTCTGAATCTATGATTATTTCCTAAATAGTTTTTTTGGAGCCTTCAATAAGTAGTATAGATAGAGAATATCAATATAGTCTCATTGCAAATTTTCCAGCTATATGTGATATATAATACAGCATACATTATATACCATATATATATTATATATACCATTGATTATATAGTCTATATAAATTGATAGGATTAGGAGATCACCAACATATCCACAATCCCCTACAGCTAACCTTGGAGAACAGTTTTACTTGTATTCTTACAGGTTTTCCTTTTACTTAAACAAATCAATTTTATTGATACATATTAATGAAGCATACAATTTATCCAGAGTGCACAATCAATGATATTTGGTATAATCACATTTTGTGTATTCATCACTTCAATCATTATTAAAGCATTTTCATTAATTCAATAATAATAATAAACAAAAAAAAAACAGACAAACAAACAAGAGAATTCCTCACCTCTCAATCTCTTTGTTTCCCCTGCTATACATAGCTGCTATTTCTGGCTCTTCTTGCACAATTATTTACTTGTTTATTAAGCAGTTTTATTGAGATATGTTCACATAACATATGATCTATCCAAAGTGTATAATCAATGGCCTTTAGTATAATCACAACATTGTATATTCATCATCTCAACAATTTTAGAAAAATTTCCTCTCTCCAAAAAGAAAGACTCCACACCTGCGGTTGCTTTTGAAGTGAGGCTCTAGAGTTTGCAATGTAAGAAGAAACATGGGGAGGAGGATATGTACATGAACCAAATATGAGTCTGTCTTTAATTATGCTTGTAGTGTTCAATCTTTATTTTATTTTTAATCATCTGCTTTGCTGCCATTCATACTAAGACATTTAAGACTCTTTGTGATGGCATAATCCACATTAATATCCTTTGAGGTTCGCTATAGTGCATTTCAATGCACAATAACCAGAATAAAATAGATGGCTGAGATGATATTTTAATTTTTCATTTTTGTATTTTTAATTACACACTGAAAACTTACATGCACACACACAGCTTCAGTGAGGAAATACAAATGACTTAGCCACTCATCCATCTCTATTCTCTACTGATTAACTGTTCTACTACTCCTTTCCAGTAAGAAAACTGAAAACATTTCCCATTACAAAATACTCACAAGATATTAGTAGGTTTCTTCAGTTTTTGCAGCTCTTCTGAGTTGTTAAAATCACAGTAGTTTCTTTTCCTCTGAAGAATTTTAGTTTAAGTCTTTGAAGGTCTTTCTGTGGTCTTGCTCCCTTTGAATTAGTGATAGTGGATTTAGTGAGTTTCCTGGCCCATGTGTTCATTTTTGTAAAGGGGGCTCCATTCAATCCTTATAATTACAGAAATAGTGCTCCAAAGTGCTCTTTCCTTTCTCTAGGCTCTCAAACTCTGCAAGAAGTACCTTTTAAAGAGTATATGTCCAAATTTAAGTAGTTGGTACCAACACTGTATAACGTGCTACTATTAGCAGAGGTCTTATTACATACAGGCAAACAGCCCTCTATTTTTTGTGAAGTATAATGCTCTTGTGAGATAAAAAATTTCCCACTTTGTTTATAAAACATGCATTTTTTAAATTATTTTGTGCACTCCTCTAGAATAAGATCCAGAAATATGAAAGACACTGGGGAAATTGAATGACTTTACCCAAGATAAACTAGTATAGTATCAAAAACAGACATGTTTTTATAAAATTGTTTTAAATCTTACTTCAGGGAACACAAATGCACACTTAGGATACTCAGTAGAAGAGGTGAATGTTTTATATGATGTGCAAAGTTTTGCCATTCTACATGAATGCTTAGGGGAGTAAGTCTATTTTGAGGTACATAAAAGCATCATTATATACAATCTTAGACAATTTCTAAAAATAAATGACCATTATTTGTGGTTCAGATGCTCATTCTAAGCAATAAAATTGGACTTGAAAATTTCAATATTGTTGAGTTAAATAAGCAGATTCTTTTTTTTTTTTTTTTCATTGTTCTCTTCTCCTTTGCCAAATATCCTTCTTCTGAAATCACATTTGATTCTCATTATCCCAAACTGGGAATAGTCTTATCTTGGATTCAGAGTCTTTTAACTTTGCACACATTCTGTTTCTTTGGCATTAACAGAGATCTGTTTTAGAAACTAGATAGAAAGGTGGAAGAGGCATGAATCAGATCATAAATACTATGGTGATAGAGGAAATAAGATGGTTTTATATTTCCTGAAATCCAAAGCCATTTTATAGCTTTAGTAATGTAGAACCCTGATTTTGGTCACTTAATTAAAATGAATGTTCTTATAACAGGCACATTAACCAAAGTAGAAAAGGGTGTTTGAGTAATATTTATCGAAAACTTTAGGGGTATAATTAAAATAACTAACTAACCATGAATCATTCTATCCCTAAAATGCTCATACCCTTCTCTTGACATATTAACACAGTAGCCAGAAAGATAGCCTGTTTCAAAAGAGATTTTTCTTCTTCCCTTCAGGTTTTCTACTTTACATTCACATGTTTAACTTGCAAATCAAATTGATTAGAATTAAATTGTAAATGGGTCTCTTTTTTTTTTT
>JAQZBX010069726.1:0-15529 GCA_029593785.1 Cabassous unicinctus
CACTGAAAATCTTCTCCATCGACAATAATGTGTAATACACTGACTCTACATCTGTAATATTATTTTTTGAACTAGAACTTCCCAGATCATAAGCTATTTCACATTTTTATATGGTTCTTTAGAACCATTTGGTGTGTTCATTCATTCATCAAATATTTGAGTCCTTTACATGCTGGGGATACAGCAATAAACAAAAAAATTTACTGCCTTCAGGTAGTTTGCATTTTAGTAAGCATTAAGCAAAATAAGTAAGCAATGTTTGGCAGACCATAAATTCTATAGAATCTAAATAATGCAAGAAGAGGTGCGGGCTTGTAATTTTAAGTAGGGGTCTCGGGAAGGCCATAGGGAGATGGTAATGTTTGAGCAAATACTGATAATGTTTGAGCACATACGGGAAGAAGGTGAGCCATGTGCATATCAGGAGGAAGAGCATTCCAGGCAGAGTAAACAGCAAGTGCAAAAGCCCTGAGGCAGAAATGTGTCTGACTTGTTCCAGAATCAGGGCTTGGAGCATCATCATTAAGGGAGAAAGTAGTTGATTAGTTCAGATAGCATAGGGCCTTTTAGGTCTTTGAGTAAGTTAGGAAGGTGATGGAGGGTTTTGAGCAAAGGAATGTGAGCTGACTTCTGACTTCTGTTTTAAAAGGATCTCTGGCCTCTAGATAACAAGGAGCAAGGTGGAAGACCAATGGGGCATTTATTGTAGTAATCTAAGTGATAGATGATGATGGCTTGGTCTAGGATGGTAGCAGTGGAAGTGGAGAGAAGTGGCTGGATTCTAGATATAGCCCAAAGGTAGAATGAACTACTGGATGTGCTGCAGGGATATATGAGGAGCATGACAGAAAGAGGGAAGGATGGCTTCCAGGTTTATGTCCTGAGCAACTGAAGGGATGGAGTTGCTACCTACTGATGGGAAGGAATGTGGGTGGAGCAGATTTGGGAATGGAAGAGTGAGATAAAATAAAAGCTTCTGTTGAGACAAAGCACAAATGTTGAAAGAAATTATCTATTTAGAAACATTTTTTTTCTGTATACTTTATACTCGAAATGGTTCTTTTAGCTATTGCATTCAGAAATGATTACTATAAATAAGCTCTTTCCACTTAAACTGAAACTTGCACCTCTTTGAGAGCTAGTAGAGTTTAGGGCAAAGGACATCAACTAATTTTGAAATATATATTATATATATATATATATGTAATATATATATAATGAAATTTTGTCAAATTTCATTAAGTTTATAATGTCTTCTCTGACTTTACAAAAATTAAAAATACAAAGTATAATTTCAGTGAAACACAATAGTAGGCCCTTCAAAATACCCTACAAGTTAAGTAACACAACAAAACAAAAAGCAAACACAGACTTTGCAATCCTGATCAAATTTGGGGTTTATTTTCAAGATCCTCAAAGTCTTGTATCTGTTTCGGTCTTACTCTCTGACTAGGTGTATCCACATCAGATGGCTCAAGCTCCTCAGAGCCGTCTTTCGGTAAGTCTAATGCAATTTCTAACTTTGGAGTCAATCTCTCTCTCTCTCTCTCTCTCTCACACACACACACACACACACACACACACAAAACCAAACAAAAGTTGTGTCAGCAGGATTTAGGGACGATTCATTCCTTTTTACGTTGCTACTGAGGGAAAGTACTTAATAAAATGTCAGGGTGTGGGGTTGCAGAGTGATTTTAACGTGAGGGATGTTCTGATACTACTTTTGCTGATGTGGCTGTTTTCCTGTTTGGATCCTGGGCTGTAAGGCTGTGGCTGGGTAATAACCCCTGGTAGTATTCTTGCCAAACTTGTCTGGAATCGCATTTCCCTTGTTTCTACCTTTCTCATCCAGGAGGCTTGGAAGAAGTGGTCTGTTCTTAGGCCGAGTTCCAGGGCTACTCACTGACTTTGATTGCAATTGAACGTTGATTGCTTGACAGATATTAGTGGTAATGGAGTCTTGGCTGTACAGTTATTTTCCATTTGTTGAGATGAGGTTTCTGGGCCCAAAGCCTCGGACATAATTTTGTCAGTTTTAGATGTCTCTTTCTCCCATACTTGGTTGGTTTTCTAATCCCTCCAAATCTGATGTTTCTACAAGTTCACTGTGAGAAATCTGGATACTTTTCTTTGAAGCACAAATCATCGTTTACTTGCTACGCTGGGGTAGTTCTCATTCCTCCTTTGATAAAAGCAGTTTAGGAACAGAACTTCTGTCAGCCTGTGGAGGAGCCCAAAGCTCCACCGTTTGAGTGTGGTCTTTGAAGAGAGAACGGTGGTACCTGTTCTGATCAAATAATAATCCATGGTTCTCGACTGATAGCAAGTTATCTTCAGCTTTAGCTGTAACTTGGTGAGGACGAGCTCAAAGTTGAAAATGTTTGTAATTTGATATTGAGAGTCTGAGAAGATCTCTACTTTTCAAGGGTAGTCTGTTGGATTCAGTGCAAATAGATTGCTGCTTCTTGGCTGTGGGACTGTCCTGTTTTGTGGCTGTGATTTCTTTAACCTTATGGCTCAGAAAATGAAGGAAGGAATCAAAGAAAATTCATCCAGAAACTGGTGAAAATTCACTTTAAGGCTATCACAGGTGTCCTGGGCTCTGCATTATGATATTTCCAAAACCTTCATTTTCAAAGCTCAACAGTTTTTCTCATTTTTTGTTCGTCTATATACATAGACAATAAAAACTCTGAATATTCAGAGCTTTAGTTTGATTTCTGATATTTACTTTTTGATGATGAAAGAGTTGCAAGGATCAGCAGCTTGAGCAAATTCTACTCCTCAGGTATAGTTTCCCGTGAGGATTTTTTGTGACCACGTGGAATGGCTGACGTTTCAACCATTGGTGTTTATAACAAGTGCTCACTACATTCTTTCCCTCGGATTAAGTTACCACATTGCCTACATTTTGGTTGGAGTTTTTAACTTCCGTATCCTTTGGGTTCGTGTTGCCTTGGACATAAAAGGCTTTTATAAATGCTTCAGAGGAAATCCTCATTTCAGGTATCAGATCATTAAGGAGATTCCAAAGGGAAAGATGGCTGCCTTGCATCTTTATCCTGCAGAGATCTTAGTCCCAGTTGATGGTGTTGTGGGAGCTTCTGGATTTGGATTTAGAGAATCTGGACTTGCATTTGGGGAATTCTTAACTTTGGTTTTCTGGTTCTTCATTTTCTGAGTCATTCTACATGCCTCTGCCTTTATTGCCCACAGATTGTGGTCTCGAAGGGGAGCTCGCCCTCTTATAGTTCCAGTAGCCACGCTGCCACACTGTCTTTCTCTAATGTTTTTCCAGCATGGTAAGGGTGTCTTCTAATGTATGAGGAGAGCTATCTCCAGATCTCTGAGGTAGGTGTCCATGTCTTGTATTGGTGCTACATAATAGTTTTATTTAAAGGCTGATCAACTTTTTCTTCTTTGGGTGAACTTTTGGCCTTTAGAAAGTCTGGATATAGCTCTCATGGAGTCATATAACTTAGCAGTGAAAAAGTGGTCCTTTGGGACCAAAGAATTGTTGGAGTCAGGATGGTAGAGTAAGTAAGCTGGAGAGAGAGGTGGTCAGAGAATGGGCTGTTTAAAATTTCACTTATGGAGGGTTGCACTTGTGGGCAGTGTCTCTAGGGCAGAGTGTGGGTGTGAGTGGCTACAGTGGGGTAGCCCACAAGCATCGAAGCCTAGAAGGTCAAGGAGTGAAGCCAGGATTTTGGAAGGGTCCTCTGTGTGGATATTTGAATCACCAAGAATTATGGCAGGCATGGTTTTGGAGTGTCAGTGAGACACATGCTTAGAGGGAGTGAGAGGAAGGAAACGGGGGGGCACTGTGGAGGGGGTGGCACAAAGAGGCGACCTGAGTGGTGTCCGATGACCTGAGATGAGGAGGATGGCAGGGGCAGCAGTGGCCCAGAGGAGAGCCAGAGTTCAGTGGAGTCGGGAAAAGGGAGCCCTCACAGCAGGATTTGAGGAAACAAGGTGATTTTCTTGCTGGTGTCCACCCATGAATTCCAGAGGGCACCCCGGAAGGGTTTCAGGAGAGATGGAGGAGGTGGTCTCCTTTTTTATTTGCCTCCAGGTGCTGACCCACTGGTCTCTCAGACCCTGATGCCATTAAGCAGACAAATGCTGTAATTGCTGTAGGGATCGTAGCAGTCCCCACCTCATAGTTATTGAGAAGGACGCTGAGAAGAGCTGGTGGGGACCTGACTAGAGGATGGATCGGGCCAGTCGTAGAGCCAGGTCAGTCAGTAAGAGTGGGATAACAGGCGCTCATGTGCTCCTGATGCGGCGCAGAGGGAAGTCCACAGCCAAGAAGTACCTTGCCTCTCCCCAAAAGTATTGAACCTAAACCTGTGTAGTCTCTAGATAATAATACATTAGCAGTTTGCAGAAAACACAGGAACAGTCTAAACAATACCAGGGGGATGCAATCAACCAAACCCAGAATTAGGGAAGTTCCATAATAAGGAATGGAGGGGGAACAATTATGAAAGTATTAAAAGAGATTTGAGAGACATGTATCCCAGGGCCGTGGACTTCGTTTGGATCTTAACTAGGTGAAACTCATAGTACAAAGGTGGGTTTCTTTTAGACAAATAGGGAAAATTAAAAATGGGATAAGTATTAGGTGATACTAAGCAATTGTTATTTTTATGGGATATTATGGTGATATAGTTGTATTTAGAGGAAGTCCTGAAGTTTTTCTGGGTGAATTGTATAGGATGTCTGGAATTGCTTTAAAATGTTCCATCCCTCCTTAAAGGAAAGTAGTGGTAGTAGAAGAAACGAGAATAGCAGAATCTTAATAATTGTTAAAGCTAAGTAATGGGTACATTATACTATTCTATTTCTATGTATAAAAATTCCTATAAGAAATAGTTTTGAAAAAATGAAGTATTAGGTATATTAAGCTCTTGCAGGACTTCTCACATAGTAGCATATGAGTGTCTGTCTACCTTCTGGACTAAAGAGATGGGTCTGGGCAGAATGGTCATGTCTGTTGGTGCTGGCCTGGCTTGGTGTCCCTTGAAAGGTCCTTTTGGTTCTAAAATTCAGATTCTGCTAGCAGATGCAGTTAAAGGATTTGCATATTGAACAAATGCCAATAGGACTTTTAGTTTTGCCAAATCTGATGGCTTGTTTTAAAATATGTCACCTTCTGGGTGAGACCTCTCCTAACCACTTTATTTGAAATTGCAGGCTGCCCCCTTCCCCACCTCACCCACATGCTCTATTACCTTTGCTCTACATTATTTCTCTTCTAACATTCTACCTGTCTACTGAATTTATTTATATATATGCCATGTCTTCCCTCAACCCCCAACCACAGACTAGATTGTAAGCTCCATAAGAGCAGGGATTTTTGTCTTTATTTTTATTTTGTATCCCAGCACATGCAGTGGTGCCCTGAAACATAGTAAATGCTCAATAAACACTTGATTGAATAATATGCTGTGTTTCTTGAACCAAGATGAAGCTCTTCCATCAGTTGGCCACACCCCTCATGTTCATAAAAACGAAGAGTAGTTGATGTGGATTTCTTGAGCCCTGTGGTCCCACCCCTTCTGTGATGCCCAAGCTGCACAGCGGCTCTCTGGCAGTGGGATGCTCCTGCACCCAAGTCAGTTTTGTCCTCAGCCCGTTGACATTCATCCGGCACCCACACCAATGGAACAGATGCATTATTTTTTTTTTATTAGAGAAATTGTAGGTTTACCAAGAAATGATGCAGAAAGCACAGAATTTGAATATATCCCCCCCCCACACACACACACACAGTTTACCCTATTATGAACACTTTGTGTGGTACCTGAGTTGCAATTGTTGAAATAATATTATACTACTAACTGTAATCTATAGTTTACTTTAGGGTTCACTGTGTTGTACAGTTCTATGTTGCTGTTTTTTAATAAATTTTTATTCTGGTAACATATATACAACCTAAATTTTCCCCTTTAATCACCTTCAAATATGCAGTTAAGTGGTGTTAATTATCTTCACAATGTTGTGCTATCATCACCATCATCCATTACCAAAACTTTTCCATTACCCCAAACAGAAACTATGCCAATTAAGCATTCCCCATTCCCTACCCCCACCCTGGCCCCTGGTAGCCTGTATTCTAGTTTCTGACTCTAAATTATAATACTTATATCATTGAGATCATAAAATATTTGTCCGTTTGTGTCTGGCTTATCTCAACATGATATCTTCAAGTTTCAGCCATGTTGTCTCATGTATCAAAACTTCCTTTTATGGCCAAAGAAAATCCCATTGTACGTATATGCCACATTTTGTTTATCCATTCATCTGTTGATGGGCACTTCGGCTGCTTCCATCTTTAGGCAGTTGTGAATACTGTGCTATGAACTTTGGTGTGCAAATATTTGTTCGAGTCCCTGTCAACTCTTTGTTATGTATGTAGAAGTGGGATTGCTGGGTGTGGGAGGAGGTGTGGGGGGGGACGAGGGCGGTACGGAGGCTCTAAGCGCGCTGCCCGAGAAAACCGAGGCGTGGACACCGTTTTGGCGCCGAATGCCGCAACCAATCAGGAGCGGATGCCTTTGCAGCTACCGCAGCCAATCAGCTGCCGACAACTGTGGCAGTCTCTCCTTGCCGCGTGCTTCAAGATGGCCACCGCAGCTCAGCACCACCCCCTTTCTAGCATATACCTTATATGGACATAAACCTATCCCAACCAATCAGAACCCGCCCAGTATGCCTTACCCTTCCCCTGTTTCTCTCCACCCCTCCCGCTCTTTATAAATATCAGAGCCCGCCTAATAAAGTTAGACTTGGTAGCCCAGCCTCGTCTCCGGAGTGTGTGGTGGTCTCCGTAATCGTTACTCATCGTCCGCTGGTAACCGGGAAGTGTCCGTCTCCCCACTCTCGTCTGCGGCTTAAGACGCAGACCCCGTCCTTTGGCTCGCTGTGCTCGGGGACGCCTGAGCCCGGTGGGCCGCAACCCCCCTCCCTTCGTCCCCCGACCGCCCGATCGCCAAGGGAACCGCCCCGGGGGTGGCGATCGGTGGCGGCGGCAGGCGGCGGTGGTCAGCGGTGGTCGGCGATTGGCAGCGGAGCCTGCGAGGAGCCACGCCAACAGCTGGGTCATATGGTAATACTAAATTTTCTGAAGAACTGCCAAACTTTTCCATAGTGGCTGTACCATTTTCCATTCCCAACATAAGATAATGCCATCTGCAAATTAGAAAGGTTTAACTTCTTTTCCAATTGGGATGCCTTTTCTTTTTCTTGCTTAATTGCTCTGGCTAGAACTGTCAGTAAATGTTGAGTAACAGTGGTGACAGTGGGCATCCTTGTCTTGTTCCTGATCTTAGGTGAAAAGATTTCAGTCTTTAACCATTGAGTGGCATGTAAGCTGTGGGTTTTTCATATGTATCCCCTTTATCATATTGAGGATGTTTCCTTCTATTCCTAGTTTCCTGAATGTCTTTATCAAGAAGGAGTGCTAGAATTTGTCAAATGCCTTTTTTTCCCCACAACTTTTTTTTTTAAGATTTATTTACTGTATCCATTTAACCCACCCTTCCCCCCGCTCCCGTTTGCTGTTTTTGTGTCCATTCATTGGGCAATTCTCTGTGACTGCCTCCTGCCCTCTCCTCTCATCCTTCTCCTGTCTTCACCGGGGTTCAATCCTGGGTACCTCCGATGTGGGAGAGAGGCGTTCTGCCACCTGCACCAACTCAGTTCCTGGTTTTTCAGCACATCTTGTCTTGGCTCTCCCCTGTGTCTCTATCCTGTTAGGTCATCATCTTGCTGCGTGGCTCGGCGGGGCCTGGCACGCCTGCGCGTAGGGCCCGGTGGCATGCACGGCTTCTATATTTTTATTTTACTGGGAGGTTCCGGGGATTGAACCCAGGTCCCTCCATATGGCAGACGGATGCCCAACCATTTGAGCCACATCGCCCCCGTTCACAACTTTTTATTGGAAAGATTTCAAACTTAAAAAAAGTTGCAAAAATAAAACTAGCACCTGTATACCCTTTACCCAGATTCACTTTATTTATTTATTTACTTATTTATTTATTTATTTAAGGTGCCAGGGCCAGGGATTGAACCCAGGACCTTGTATATGGGAAGGTGGTGCTCAACCACTGGGCCACATTGGCTGCCCAGAGCTGGTTTTTTTGTTTGTTTGTTTGCTTGTTTTTTGTTTGTTTTATTTTGTGCATTTAATTGAAAATATAAACAATAAAAAACTAAAAAGTAAACACAAATAAATACATTTCTCAATTAAATGTACTGGATACATACACATTTTTTTTTAATCAAGCAATATGTTATACAATATATTTGGTTCACAGTAATGCATTCATACAGTATTTGTCCTTTTGTGTCTGGCTTGCTTCGCTCAACATAATATCCTCCAGGTTCATCCATGTTGTCATATGCTTCACGACTTCATTTCTTCTTACGGCTGCATAATATTCCATCGTTTGAATAGACCAGTTTGTTTATCCATTCTATCCATTTGTCTGTTGATGGACACCTGGATTGTTTCTAACTTTTGGCAATCGTGAATAATGTTGCTATGAACTACGGTGTGCAGATGTCTATGTTTGTATCACTGCTCTCAGTTCTTCTGGGTATATACCCAGTAGTGGTATTGCCAGGTCACGTCTCAATTTCTTTAGGGACTGCCAAACAGTCCTCTGCCTTTTTAATAGTGGCCATTCTGATAGGTGTAAAATGATATCTCATTGTAGTTTTGATTTGCATTTCCCTAATCATTAGTGATGTGTTGAGCATTTCTTCATGCATTTTTTTGCCATTTGTATTTATTTCTTCTTTGGAGAAATGTCTATTCAAATCTTTTGCCCATTTTTTTTTTAATTGGGTCATTTGTCTTTTTATTGTTGAGTTGTAACATCTCTTTATATATACTGGATATTAAACCCTTATCAGATATATGATTTCCAAATATTTTTTCCATTGAGTTCATTGCCTTTTTACCCTTTTGACAAAGTCCTGTGAGATGTAAAAGTATTTAATTTTGAGGAGGTCCCATTTATCTATTTTTTCTTTTGTTGCACGTGCTTTGGGTATAAGGTCCAAGAAACCACCACCTATTACAAGGTCTTGAAGATGTTTCCCTACATTATCTTCTAGTAGTTTTATAGTCCTGGCTTTTATTATTAGGCCTTTGATCCATTCTGAGTTGATTCTTGTATAGGGAGTGAGATAGGGGTCCTCTTTCATTCTTTTGGTTACAGATATTCAGTTCTCCCAACACCATTTGTTGAAGAGATATTTTGTCCCATTAACATGGACTTGGTAGGTTTGTCAAAAACCAGTTGACTGTATAGATAAGAGTTTATTTCTGGGTTCTCAATTCTATTCCACTGATTGATATGTCTGTCTTTATGCCAGTACTATGCTGTTTTGACCACTGTTGCTTTGTAATATGTTTCAAGGTCAGGCAGGGAAATTCCTCCCACATTGCTCTTCTTTTTTAGAATGCTTTTGGCTATTCAGGTGCACTTACCCTCCAAATGAATTTGGTAATTGCCTTCTCTAATTCTGTAAAGTAAACTGTTGGGATTTTGAATGGTATTGTATTGAATCTATAAATCAGTTTGGGTAAGATTGACATCTTCATGATATTTATTCTTCCAATCCATGAACACAGAATGTCTTTCCATTTGTTTAGGTCTTTTTAAATTTCTTTTAGCACTGTTTTGTTTTCTGCATATAGGTCCTGTACTTCTTTGGTTAAATTAACTCCTAGGTATTTGAGTCCTTTTGTTGCTATTGAAAATGGAATTTTCCCCCAGATTTTCCTCCTCAGGTTGTTCGGTGCTGGAGTACAAAATCATTACTGATTTTTGCATGTTGATCTTGTATTCTGCCACTTTGCTGAACTCATTTATTAGCTAAAGTAGCTCTGTCATGGATACTTCAGGATTTTCTAAGTACAGGATTATGTCATCCACAAACAGTGAGAGTTTTACTTCCTCTTTTCCTATTTGGATGCCTTTAATTTTTTTTTTTCTTGTCTAATTACCCTAGCTAGAACTTCTAGTACAATATTGAATAACAATGGTGACAGTGGGCATCCTTGTCTTGTTCCCGATCTTAGAGGGAAAGCTTTCAACCTTTCCCCATTGAGTATGATGTTGGCTGTGGGTTTTTCATATATGCCTTTTATCATGTTGAGGAATTTTCCTTCTATTCCTATCTTTTGAAGTGTTTTTTATCAAAAAAGGATGCTGGATTTTGTTGAATGCCTTTTTGCATCAATTGATATTATTATGTGATTTTTTTCCCTTCAATTTGTTACTGTGGTGTATTACATTGATTGATTTTCTTAGGTTGAACCAGCCTTGCATACCAGGAATAAATCCCACTTGGTCGTGATGTATAAGTCTTTTAATGTGCTGTTGGATTCGATTTGCAAGTATTTTGTTGAGAATTTTTGCATCTATGTTCATTAGAGAGATTGGTCTGTAATTTTCTTTCCTTGTAGAATCTTTATCTGGCTTTGGTATTAGGGTGATGTTGGCTTCATAAAATGTGTTGGGAAATTTTCCCTCCTCTTGAATTTTTTGGAAGAGTTTAAACAGGATTGGTGTTAATTCTTTTCTATAATGCTTGGTAGAATTCACCTGCAAAGCCATCTGGTCCTGGACTTTTCTTTGCTGGGAGATTTTTCATGATGGATTCAATCTCCTTAAATGTGATTGATTTGTTAAGTTCTTGTATTTCTTGTAGCGTCAATGTAGGTTGGTTGTGCATTTCTAGGAATTTGTCCATTTCATCTAGGTTGTCTATTTTGTTGGCATGTAATTTCTTATAATATTCTCTATGATTCTTTTTATTTCTGTGGGGTCATTTGTTACTTCCCCCCTTTCATTTCTGATTGTATTTATTTGCATCTTCTCTCTTTTTCTTTGTTATTTTTGGTAGGTGTTTGTCAATTTTATTGATCTTCTCAAAGAACCAGTTTTTGGTTTTGTTGATTTTCTCTATCGTTATTTTGTTCTCATTTTCATTTACTGCTCTAATCTTTATTATTTCTTTCCTTCTGCTTGCTTTGGGATTGGTTTGCTGTTCTTTTTCTAGTTTCTCTAGTTGTTCAGTTAAATCTTTGAGTTTAGCTCTTTCTTGTTTTTTAATATAGGCATTTAGGGCTACAAATTTCCCTCTCAAGACTGCCTTCCGTATATCCCTTAAGTTTTGATACATTGAGTTCTTGTTTTCATTTGTCTCAATATATTTATTGATTTCACTTGCAACTTCTTCTTTGACCCACTGATTATTTAGGAGTGTGTTTTTCAGCCTCTACACATTTGTGAATTTACTTTTTTCCTGTCTATTATTGATTTCCAGTTTCATTCCTTTATGACCTGAGAAGGTGCTTTGTATAATTTCAGTCTTTTTATATTTATTGAGAGCTGCATTGTGACCTAACATGTGGTCTATCCTGGAGAAAGATCCATGGGCACTTGAGAAGAATGTATAACCCTCTGAGTTTGGATGCAGTGTTCTGTATATGTCTGTTAGGTCTAACTCATTTATCCTTTTGTTCAAGTTCTCTGTTTCCTTGTTGATCTTCTGTCTAGTTGTTCTATCTAATGATGTGAGAGGGGTGTTGAAGTCTCCAACGTTTGTTGTATAGATGTCTTTTTCTCCCTTCAGTTTTGCCAGAGTTTGTCTCATGTATTTTGGGGCACCCTGGTTAGGTGCATAGATATTTATGACTGTAATATCTTTCTGATGCATTGTCCCTTTTATTGATATATAATGGCCTTCCGTATCTCTTATAACTTTTTTGCATTTAAAGTCTGTTTTGTCTGATATTAGTATAGCTACCCCTGCTCTTTTCTGGTAACTATTCATGTGGAGTATCTTTTCCAGCCTTCTTTCACTTTCAGCCAGTTTGTATCCCTGGGTCTAAGGTGAGTTTTTTGTAAGCAGTCAAATGCCTTATTTTTGCATCAATTGAGAGGATAGTGTTTTCTTTTCTTCTGTTAATGTGGTGTATTACATTAGTTGATTTTCTTATGATGAATTACCCTTGCATACTTGGGATCAATCAGAACAGATGCATTTTAAACTAGACTAAGACTAAGTAATATAACTGTTAATTAGAGTGTGACAATGTGAGACCATTTGACCGTACTTTAAAGTGCTCAGTCAAAAAGTGTATTGACTAATGAATTACTGAATCCCAAATCACCACAATCAAATGGGAGACTTTTTGAAAGGCTTCTATTTCTCCATGTCTTCCCAAATGTTATAGACTGAAAATTTTTGAGATAATATTGATGATTTCAAAAGATGGTCCTGAATTTAAATAAGACCCTCTGCTTGAGCAGCTAACAAATTCCCACAACAGTGCAGCACAATCCTGATACTTCAGCAGGGCTTAAAATAGTACCCCAGCTTCAGGGGATTAGTGTGATTATTAGTAGGTATTTGCTCTGGCCCAATACAGTTTTTCATCAAATGATACCAATATTTGGCAGTACTGTTGGGAGTTTGTCTCCTTCTGCCTCAGCATATAAACACTGACAAGATTTACTCAAGGGGCATGGGGGAACCAGCTATAGCCCTAGAACCCACCCTTGGCTATTGCTGGTATCCAGCTGTTGGACTGGGTAAGTCACTTTATTTTCGGCGGGAAATTCCTCACCTATGAATTGAGGGAATTGGACCAGATAGTCATAAGGTTTCTTCTATAAAATTTTGTATTCTAAAAAGTGTATCAGATCAGAACCCCACCCCAATCAGGTTGGAGTAAGATGCTTCAAGGTTCTGTCCCCCAACAGAAGCTTTGAACAGCCAGCAAGAACTGGCAGAAATATCTTTCTCAAAGCTCCAGAAAGCAGTTAAAGGACTGCAGTAATAGGGCAAGTGCTGAATCGAGAAAAGGCTGCTTTAAAGTGGTAGGATCTTGAGTCTCCTTGCTGGCCCCCCTCCGATGGATGTGGAGCTGGCCCAAAGAAAGCAGAGTAGCCCTTACGCACATACTGAGTATGTATCTCTGGCCAAGTGTGTCTGGTGTGGCTTGAAGGACTCGCTGTCCCAGAACTCACTGAGCTCTCCTACAGAACACTGTGGGAGAGCAGTCAAGGGGCTACCTGGGGCAAGAGGTTGCTGGCTGTAGCATGCACAGTGCAGTGACCAGGACCATGAGGAATCTGTTTCCTAGGAGAGAGAGGACTTCATATCAGTATAAATGGAGGAAATCTCAGAGCCATAGGCAGGTGCCCAAGACTAGAGGAAGGCACAGAAAGGATCAGGGAGACACCTACACTTTGGCTTGGAGCTATTCTCTAAACTCATGTGGACAAGCCCTGAAGGAGAGCACTTGCACAGGTCAAGCTGCAAAGACTGGGAAAGGTGGTTCCCCCTCCCCCCCGCCCTTTTTTTCTTTTGGTGGTGGTTTTTGTTTTTAGCTCCTGGCATTCAAAGTTTCTGTTATAACACTAGCTGCATACAAGCTGCCTCGGAGTCTAAATTCCAGTAATAACATTAAATATCAAAATGTCCAGCTTTCAACAAAAGATTACCAAACATACAAAGAAACAGGAAATAGTTGCCCAGGCAAAGGAGAAGATTAAAGCATTAGAAACTATCAATGAAGAGGATCAGACATGGGATACTCCAGACAAAGATGGTTTAAAAAAAAGATCCTAAATATGTTAAAAGCGCTAAAGGAAAACATGGACAAGGAACTAAAGGAAATCAGGAAAAAGATAAACGCAGAGAGAATATCAATAGAGAGATGGAAATTATGAAAAGAAAGCAGAAGACCACAGTAACAAAAATTTAAAATTCCCTAGAGGTATTCAACAGCAGGTTGGAGCTGACAGAAGAAAGAATCAGAGGACTTGAAGAGATGACGATTAGAGTTGTTCAGTCTGAGAAGAGGGAAGAAAGGATGAAGAAAGTGAAGCCCTAGGAACCTGTAGGGCATCATCAAACAGACCACTGTATGCATTGTGGGAGTCCCAGAAAGGAGAGAAAGAAAGGGGCAGAGAGAATATTCTAAGAAACAATGGCTGAACGCTTCCCAAATTTAGCAAGTGACATGAATATACACATCCAAGATACACCCACAACATGGTATATTATAACCAAACTGTCAAATGCCAAAAATGAGAGAATTCTGAAAGCCACAAGAGAGAAGCAACATGTAGTATACAAGGGAGCCTCAATAAGATTAAATGTCAATTTCTTATTGAAAACCATGAAGACAAGAAGGCAGTGGGATGGCATATTTAAGGTGCTGAAAGCAAAAAATTGCCAGCCAGTGGAATGGATGTGGCTCAAGTGGTTGGGCACCCGCCTCCCACATGGAAGGCCCTGGGTTCAGTTCCTGGTGCCTCCTAAAGAAGATGAGCTGACTCAACGAGCTGACACAACAAGCTGACATGAGCAGGGAGTGGATGTGGTTCAAGTGGTTGGGCACCCACCTCCCACGTGGGAGGGCCTGGATTTGGTTCCCGGTGCCTCCTAAAGAAGACAAGCAGACAAGGAGCAGAGACAGCAAGTGGGCAGCTAGCAGACAACGAGCGGACAGACGAGGGAGCCATCTCCGGGCAGGGGGAGAAGGGGAAATTGCGGGAGAGGGGGGCGGTGGCTCAAATGGTTGGGCATCCGTCTCCCATATGAAGGAACCTGGGTTCAATCCCCGGAATCTCCCGGTAAAATAAAGAAAAATATAGAAAGTGCATGGGCCTCCAGCCCCTGCAAGTGGGTGCGCCGCTAGGCCCTGTGTGTGTGTGTGACTCATGCAGCAAGAATGACACAGAATTGCCCAGCAAATGTACAGAAAAACAGCAGAAATGGGGGGTGGGGCAGGGGGTTTAAAAATGGATAAAAAGTAAATAAGTAAATCTTTAAAAAAGAAAGAAAGAAAAATAAAATGAAGGAGAGATTAAGACATTCCCAGATAAACAAAAGCTGAGGGAGTTTGCCACCACTCGACCAGCCCTACAAAGAGATGCTAAAGAGAGTTCTACAGGTTGAAAAAAAAAAGGATAATGAACAATCGATAAAAGCTACATGAAGAAATAAAGATCTCTGGTAAGGGAAACAACATGGGTAAATATAAATGTCAGTACAGTGGTATTTTGGTCTTGCAACTCCACTTTTTATATCCTACGGGATCTAAAAGGCAAATGCATAAAATGTAATGAGCAATCAATGGTTTGGAACTCAATGCATAAACATCATTTGTGACAAGAACTGCAGAAAAGTGGGGGGGACAAGGGGTATAGGAACATAGTCGGTATATACTATTGAATTATGTTATCAAAGCAAACAAAATTATTACATATTTAGGACGTTAAACTTTAGCTCTATGGTAGTTACAGAGAAAATACCAGAGAATATGCAAGCTCAACTTTTACAGTATAGTCTTTTGCTTTTTTATAGGAGTCCTGTCATTTGTCCTTGCAGTAAGTTTTGTTCCTCTAGAGGGAGATGTACTCTTGAGTTCTCATTATTAACAGGTACTGCAAGCAGCATGAATGGTGGCGGGCTACTGATTGCCATCACT
>JAQZBX010069727.1:0-15535 GCA_029593785.1 Cabassous unicinctus
TGATGGAAAATGGCCTACATTCGTCGCTGCTTCGCCACTCAGGACAACCCCATGGGTCTCTCATTGGTTTTCAAGCCACCTTTTCTTTGGGATCCTCTTTTTTTTTTCTCTTTTATTCATACATGAAGCAAAAGTCAAATTAAGCCCACTCCCTAACCAACCCTAGCTCCTGGAACTCCATCCTGGGTCAGGTCTCTTCTTGGTGAGAAATTCAGATAATAAAGAGAGTCATGAGCTTAAAGACTGCATTTGTCCCAGGTGGATGAGACTCTACACTCAGAAGTCCAGCCTCTTCTCTGACCTCACATAGCCCTCTTTGTGGGCATCACATTGAGTTTTCTTGGTGTTTTAAAATTGCCAAAGGTTCTTGGCTTGGAAGCTTTATTCTCCTAATAGGTTATAAAGCCTTCATGAGCAGGCACCATATCTTAGATATTTTTTCCATCCTCCACAGACTAATCTTCTATATCATCAGGGTATCATAACTTAACAAAAGCAGGCTACCATATTTGCAACTCCAGCTCAGATAGTTAGGCACAAGAAGTTGGCTCCCTGGTTTCTGCAGATTGAATACACAAGAAGAAACAACCTTACAGATTTTGGACAAGCTTTTTTGACGGTCTAAACTGACAGTGAACATCTTGTGTTTCCCTGTGATGACTTAAGAACAGAATATGAACCTGCATTTGCAGAAGTGAAAATTTGGTCTTGACAACTTGGATAGCCCATCTAACTTCCTGGGCACTTTCCTTTTCTTGCTTGCTTGCTTTTTGGAATAATTGCATTGAAGGCCAAAACACCGTTTAGGGCTGTAAGCTTTGATAATGAATTACTAATGTTCTTCACCTATCTCTAGAGAGAAAGAACAACCTGTCTGGCAGCTGACAGTCTAGTTTTTGAACTTGACTAATGCAATGAGGAGAAAAAGGTGAGCAAAATGTGAATTGGAGATAACATATGAGTTTTTTGAGAATGAGCATAGGGAGTTTGTTTCCCTGACACAATAGGATGAAGGGGGAAACAGGTGTGCTTAAAAATCCATTTCTGTGCCTGTGCTTCTCAGCAGCCAGCACTCCCCACTCATCCCTCTTACCAAATTCTTGTCACTTATATATACCAGGTAAAGGCAGAGTTAGGACACAGACTTATTATTGTAATGTCATAGTAGGAGACTGTTCACTACCACTCCTAACCCAGCATTTCTTGAAGCAACATATTAAATAGACCCATCACCCTTCCTGCAACCTACTCTCACTTTCTAATTACCAAGCCTTTGGCCAGACTCCAATAAATGCACATTGATTTATATATTTCTACAATGTCTATTATCATTCACCCCATGAGAAAAAGTCTCTAAGTTATATTAAAATAAAACAAAGTTGAACATGGCCTGAAAACCTGGGAAGACAAAATACATTCACAATTGCTGCCTTAAGCTTGTATAACTCTAAGCCAAGCCATCAGCCTCTTTGTACTCCACATAGTAATAGTATTTTAAACACAAAGATGAATTCACCATCACCTAATTCAATGCCCTCATTTTTCAAAATGAAGAAACTGAGGTCTAGATAATTCAAATAACTTGCTCAATGTAACACATTCTAGCATACAGTCTCCTAATTACCAGTTAAGTAATATTTTAGATGATGTTTATGATCAGCTTCCTTTTTTCTCCTTTGGCAACTCCTCTCTTCATAATTCATTGGCTAAAATTATTTCTCAAGTTTAACTCAGTTCTCTTGGTGGTCTACTATATCTACTCCCTCAGAGAACTTCATTGCATGTATGGATTTTATTATTACTTTTAACAATAGTATTGTTACTTCCCCCCAAATTTTCCACACTTGGTCAGACCAACTTTCTCTCCAGGGCCACAGATCCAGAAGTCCAAACTATAACTGCAAATGTTGACCTTGGTGCATACCACCAACACCCAAGCAAAATCTTGAAAGACCTCTGCAATCTATCACTACTTCTAAATGTCATTATCGTAAAACCATCTCAGATTTCCTGGGCTGCAAGATCAGCAAGCTAACTTTCACATCTGCTCCTAGATTAGCAATCTAAGCCATGGATGACTTAAACTTTTATCAGAGATCACCTTGTCAATTATGTGTTATCTACGTCCTTCATAACCAACCTCTCTTCTGCAGCTCTGCTTCCATTCCTTCTCCTCTGTTCTATAAAATTAAAATGGATAATGGATATTAGAGGAAAGCCAGAACTGGCTCATGGCAGACACTGGATCAATGTCAGTTGACTGTGAATTCAGTCAAATCCTGATTCTCTTCAAATATGTGGACACTATAGCACTGGATTCTTGACATATTTAATGTTGGCTCAGATTCACCTCTCTTTTACATAGAGAGTCCACTGACTATTGGTGAACATGACACTGGTTTTATGATTGAGGCAATATTAATTATAATAGAATTTTGATGATGGTGATAAACACTATAAAATTAGAGCTATCATATAATGGGCCCTAACTATTTACCAGGCACAGTGCCAAGCACTTTACATGCATTTTCTCATTAATCCTCACAACTGATGACTTAGGTACTATTATTTTCATTCTCATTTTACAAATGAAGAAACTGAGTCTTAAAAGAGATTAAAGATCATCCACTTTCAACACTCAAGCCCTAAGTTCTTGACTATGTTGCCTCACTTGATGTTGTTTAAGACTCTAAAGAGATTAGGTTCCCAGAGCTATATCATGCATCCTTTCCTAATCTATTCTTTCCAGTCATATACTATCTTTTTCTTTTTATCCCAAAGTGTCTTTCTGCTCTTTTGAACTCTATCTTGTGTGAAACTCATCTTCCCTTATAGCCTCCATCTCACATCTCTTTTCTGACAAAAGCCAATCTTTTTACCTCTATAGGATCTGTGCTCAATTCCTGCCCTCCTGTTAGGTATAGTCTCTTACTGTTTCATGTAGACTATTTAATAGAACATCTAGTTTTTATAGAAAAGAATGTTGCATATACAACTCTATTATAGGGCTGTCATTGGTTAAGCTGCCTTTCGGCAGGCATAGGGACCTCACTCCTGGAACAGGCCCGTCTAAAGCCCATTGCCTGCCAGGCTGAGAACAATCATCACTCCAGTCCCAGTACACTTCCAGCACAATTAGACTTTCCACATCTCTCCTTCTCCATTGCCTCCTCAAAGAATCCTTTCTTCTTCTGGCACTTCCTTCTAATGCAGCAGTTCTCAACTCTGGCTACTCATTAGAATTACCGGAGAAGATGTTAATAATTATTGTAGCCTGGACCTCACCCCAGAGATTCTGATTCAATTGGTCAATTATGGGACCTGGGCGTGTGGATTTTTTAGTGCCCCAAGTGATTCTAGCGTGCATCCAGCACTGAAAGCTACAATTCTAATGCTATCAAATTATAATCAGAGCCAAGGGAAATCAGAGGGTAACTGAATATTTTCCACGTGGCCTAAAGAGTAATCTAACTTCCATCCCATTCATTTCCCTTCCTTTGTGCACTAAGGTCCAAACCCACCGGCCTAAGTGCTGTTCCTCGATCCTGCTAAGCTCATGCCCACCTCCGAGCCTTTGCACTAGCTGCCCCCTATGCTGGAGTATCCATCTCCCAGATCTTTAACATGAATAGCTCCTTTTTCTCTTCTAAATCTCAGCTTAAATACCATCTACTCAAAGTGGCTTTCTCTGGCTCCCCTCCTTAAAAAGGTGTTTAGTCCTTCCAGTTACTCTCTATCATATGCCCTTGCTTTGATTTTCCACAGCACTATGACTATCTGATATTACCATATGTATTTATCTGTTTTTTAATTGTCTGTCTCCACACTTATGATATAATCACCATGGAGGAAAGAACTGTGCCTTGTCCTGTTCATTGCTGTATCCCTGGGACCTAGAACAGTGCTTGAGATTTAGTAGGTGCTCAACAAAAGTCTGCAAAATGAATGAATGAACTGGCCTCAAGGAACTTTCCAGGCAAAATTGTTTCCAAATTCCTCTCAAAATTTTCTTCTGGAGCAAAGGGTCTTTCTGCTTACCTTGGTTATTCCACTTAAAAGTCCTGGAGCATGTACATCACCACTTTTTTGGTTATGGTATTTTTTATCTCTAGCTAGCTAGTTAACGTGACCCAGCTCAAATATCACATCTTCCATGAAGTCTTCCCTCATCTTCCAGTCCAAAGTGAATTTTCCTTTCTCTAGTCTCCTATAGCAATAATTTAGAATTTCAGGTATTAATTAATGATATACTACTTTGTGATATCTCTTCCACTGGTATCTTGGAGCTTTTTGCTAAAGAGACCCTCAACTCTTGGTTATTAAAGTTACCTTCTGAGTCCCCCTGACCTTGACGGTAACTAAAGACTAGCAGCAGACACTCATGTATAGTCATGAAAAATGCTTGGCTTAGAACAAAGATGTAGATAAGCAGCACATTACTAGGTCTGAGCAAAGTGAAGTTGACCATAGATTGATGGAAAACTGACCCCAGTAAAACATGCCTTAGAGAGAACTAGAAAGTAACATTGCAGAGATCAAGTTTATAGTAGATTAGTTAGGAAGAGACAGGGGACAAGTTTGTAAAACAGTTACCCCAAAGGCTATAGGGTTGTGCTTGCCAGGAAATGGGGGTATGTGGATTCTGGAGACCTTATCTAAGTTTTATATCTATAATCCTGAATATAAGATAGCTGGGATAGGGTTTGGTCCTATTAGCTGATGGTAGAGACCACCATATATAAAGCACTACAATCCAACAAATTTGATTTCAAAAATACATGGAATCTTTTACACCCTAGTTAGGAGTCACAAAAGTTACTGCACCCTCAGTAACTCAGTTATTGCCTATTTCCCTATGTGTTTGTTTTACTTGTCAAACTAGACTACATGTTCTTTGAGTCTCATAGAACTAACATACTAATTGGGATGGTCTAGATAAAAATCATTTGAAAACTATAAGTCATCATACAAATATTGGATAGGATTTGAATTGTGAAATAGGTGCTGTTTTCTCTAGCTCCTATTCTCCCATCCACCCTTTCTTTTTCAGGTCCTTCTTTCCCAATCTGGGATCCTTCTCCTGCTAAAATGATGGGTAGGAACAAAAGGAGAAGGAAATAAAGACCAGATGATATTAATAATAATAAAAATAATAACTAACATTTAATAAGTACTTACTGTATGCCATGCCCCATTACATATTATTTTACTCCTTCTAATTAAGGCATAGAGAAATTGTACAAGATCACACAGAGCTAATTAATGTGGCTGAGGCAGAATTGGAACCTGGACAGTCTGACACCAATTGCTTTCTGTGATGCCAGGCTGCCTTCCTCAACAGATTCATAGTCTCTGAGATTTCTCTTTCCAGACTCCAAGATTCAGATGTGGAAAGAGTATGAAAAGGAAGAGGCTGACAAATGGTCTGTAAAGAGATAGACTGGAGCCAACAGAACTGGGCTGGCTAGCTCTTATTTCCCTGAGAGAGGCAGGGTTGTTTCAGACCCTATAGGTCATAAATCAAAAACTCACCAATAACACTCTTGATGACAAATGCCCTAGGCTTCTTCCTCAGCAGAAAAAATAAATAAAAACCTTTATTCTAAGATATCACAACTCAAAATCCTCCCTACCTTCTGGTTTTTGCCTGCAGGTTCCTTTTTCATCTCTCAGGGTTTTGTGAGAATCTTGGCAGGAATTGACTAATTCAACTACCTCCCAGAAAGGCGACACATCTGTCCCATTTCCTTTTCCCTGTCTTCCCTTTCCAAACAAATAGACCAAAGTTGACTGTCTAGTGCCCTGGACCAAAGAACTTGCCTGAAAGTTTGCCAGCTCTTGTTTGAACCTGGTTCCTTTTCTTCCTGGGCTTGTTACATTTCCCAGCTTCCCTTGCAGTTAGGTGGGACTATGCAGAGGATTTTGTGAAAATGATGGGTACCACCAGACCTGGCCGACATAAACTTCTCAAGGGTGACCCCTTCTGTATCTGCTAGCTTTTGCTAGATAATAGTCCACCCCAACATTTTTTGGCCTAAAATAGCAAACATTTATTATCTCTGACAATTCCATAGGTAGGCTAGACGGTTCTTCTGATTTGGGCTGGCTCAGCCTGGGCTGGATGGCTTAGGAGGGCCCCACTCACATGTCTGTCAATTGGCTCAACGTCAGCTGAGGTGATGGGAAAGATGTGGACATGTTTCCCTCATCAGCTATCAGGCTATCCTGGGCACATCCACAAGGTAGCAGGTGCAGGCATCCACAAGAGAAAAGAAAAGAGATAGCAAGCTGCCAGGCTTTTTTCAAGTCTCTGCTTTAATCACATTTGCTATTGTCCCATTGGCCAAAGTAAGTCACATGGCCAAACCCAGACTCAGTGTGGGAGAGAATAACCCCAGGATCTGGATTCCAAGGGCAAGGCGGGGATATTGTCATCATTTTAAAACATTAGAATATTAATAATGACAGATACTAATTATTTCATATGCTCTATGTATCATGCTTCATAAATATTCACAAGCACTCAGTGAGAAAGTTGTAACAATCACCCCAATTTTGACAATAATATAACTTGCTCAGTTTCTAAATGTTGAAGCTGGGTTTAATCCCAGCAGAGTGACTGACGCCAGGCCTGCTGTCATGGAAGCGTGTCCTGTATAGAAGAAGCAACAGCTTGCCTGGGAGCAGAAAGTCCTAGATTCTGAAACCAGTTCTTTTGGAAGTAGGAAAATGAGCAAGTTGATTCCTAGACACTTTCCATGTCTAACACTGTATGAGTCTAAGTAATGAAGGATAAGTGGCTGAAAGGAAAGCTGTAACTTTCACCTTTTTATCTCCTTCTAGCATGGTCAACCACAATGCCATCTGAAACTCCATCTCACCTGATTATTAAGGCATATTTGAAAAAATAATCTACAAAAATCTCTTTATCTCTTTTTCCATCTGCGAATAGATGTCTAAGCTGAGGGCCACCTTGGAAACTACTTGTTACAAATAGCAGAGCCACCACCAGACTGGTTCCCAGGCTGATTTTGTGGAGCAGAGCCCCTCTCCCCACTCACAGCTGGGCTTTATATGTAAGTGCGAAATTAACATCTATTTTGTTAAGCCACTGATATTTTAAGTTCATCTGAAACATCAGATAGCATTAATCTAGTTAATACAAGCAGATACCTGTGATTAATTTTACATGCTTCCTAAGAGATGACAGATGAGTAAACTGATCAAGACATACCATTGAATCATGACACAAAGGTTATGAGCCTATAGTTTAAAACATGCCCAATAAACTGAATCCTGGGCATGGAATGAGTATGCATTGGTCCTGTAGTTAGATGTTTTTCTTAGCTTGCTGGCAAGCAAGACAAGGAACATCTTCTAGGTGACATCAGAGTAGGAGACATTGGGGAGGAGAAGATACTGGGGTGAGGAGGAAGTGACAAGTCAGGGACATGCTTTGGTGCTCTATTCAAGCCAGAAAGAAAACATTTCTATAATTTATGTAACCCTAAGTCATGCAAGAAATAAAATTTGCTGCAAAGCAACCAACCACACATAAGCATGGAGGGAGGCAAATATTTGGTCTATATCACCTGCCAAGTCAGGTTGGAAGTTATTATGAAGGTGAAAAAATCAGTGCTTACAATGAGACAGTAATATTTATAGCACTTAGCCTTTTGCAGCCTCACCTAACTAAGGATTTCAAAGAATTTTACATGAAATTTATTTAGCAAGTCTTGTAACTCCTCAGGAAAAGAAATGAGAGCTCAACACTCACTTAAAGGCCAGAGATCAAAGAAAGCAAATTACCCAGAGTTAATAAGGAAAAGAGCTTGGCTCAATCTGCCAGCTTTACCCAAGTCATGTTTGAGTTTCAAAGTGGTTGGATTAATTTGAATGTTTGAGTAATTTTCTTTTGGTCCAGCTAGAATTCTGAAAGCAAAAGCTTCAGAATTTCATAAAGTGATAAAATTTAGAGCACTCCTTGAGATCTGTGGACATGTTTGATATCCCAAGAGAGACTATTTACAAAAGGTTTTTTGTAAACATCTTGGAACAAATACCAAATTTAGTGAAAGGATTTCTCTGCTCCCTTGGACTCCTTGAAATTAGAGTTAAGCCTAGAGTCCCAGAGGATTAAAACTGAATGACCAGTCTTGGTGGTAAAAGCAACAGTTATTATTATAGCTTACTCATATTGAGCACTTTTTATGTGCCAGATTCACTGTTCTAAATACTTTACATGTATTAATTTGTTTCTTTCTCAAAATAAATTCATGATAGAGGTTCTATTGTTATTTCTATTTTACAGATGGGGAAATTGAGTCATAAAGAATCTAAATAACTTACTCGTAATCACACAATCAGTGAGTGGCAGAGCTGGGAGTAAAACCCAAACCTTTTGTCTCTAATGCCATGCTCTCAATAACGAAGATGTTAATATTAGTGCAGGCATAGCAAGAAAACTGCTGAGATATTTCTCCTTTTCCTAGCTGCCTTGGACATTCATCTAAGAATATCCTATGTCATCCTGTTCTCAATCTCTGATTCTTTACTTTCAAGGTCATTAACAAGTTACATGTCTTAGGGTGAAAAAGTCAGTTATCAGACACCCCAATTCAACCTCCCCCATACAGTTTCCCTGTGAGTCTGGGCTGATTAAGTGATGGAGTTTAGGGAAGCAGAAGCACACAATCAGAGAAGATGAGTTTTTCTGAAGTTAGAAAAAATATAAGGAATTGGTATTTCTGTGACTAACAGAGACCCATGTTCTCTTTAAAGCAATGCCCAAGATGAAAGAGATTGCTGAAGGTTCCGATGGAGGCTGGAAACCAGCACTGCAGCCTGGAGGACAGAAAGTGGCCCTTTGGCCAAGTCTGTCATCAGTAGGAAGAGTTATTATAAGGAGCCTCTCTGTGATCACAAAGCGTTTGAATTTGACAGACAGTGGAGAACCAAACTGGAGAGTTGCCTTGGTGGCAGATAAATGATGACAAAGGGTCCCCATGGGAAGGATACACTCCCTTTGTGCTTTCTTCATCTCACAAAAGCTCCACAGAAATTTTTGAAGAACCCCAGAGAATGTGTTTCCCTAAACAGAATGCAATTGATTGTCTCATATACCCTCCCAATAGGTGAGAGCTCAGAGCCAAATTTAATTTGATTTCAGGAGAATAAAATAATATGATATTTCTTGCACGTGAACGTTGTGGAGCAATATTCTCTACTCAGGCATTTACAATATTGTGTGCAAATATTGCCCATGCCCTGTGGATCAGCCTGACAACCTCAATGGTTTGACTGGATGCTTAAAATCAATTTGCTTAAAAGATTCACCATGGTGGTGAAGAAGGAAAGTCAGAAGGGCCTTTTACAGTTAGGGCAGCTGGTTAGAATTTTGTACACTTTAAAAGCTTAAACTGGCGACTCTTTCAGCATTTTAGATTAAAAGGAGGTGCATGCTGGCATTTAGAAAACTCAACAATAGACTCAGTATTTACTTTATCGCATGGTAGTATCAATAGCTCATATCTTGGGCTCTTCTCTGATTTTCTAGTGTGCAAAGCAGATACATGAAAAGGCAACTGTGAAACAGCCCTGAAATAGACAGCCTGAAAACACTTCAGAAAGTTAGATGAGAAGAGCTTATGAAAACCCATCTGACCAGGAAAGTCAGAGATCAAACAATAATGCAAATGTAAAGAAAACCATTAACCTCCATCTTCACCCTTGTTGGGCACTGGTGCGCCTGTGATTACACACCCTAGTAGCGGTGACTTTGAGTAAACCTTGGTGTGATTTGCCAAGCAATCTGAGGCATATGACATGCATCACTGGATTCCAAGTGGAGTCTATCTTGTAAGAGAAGATTGGTAAGTACTGGCATTAGTGGCAACAGAGTTTCTATCTTCGTCACATTCTGGTTTTCTGAATGAGATCTACATTCCTATTTAGCCATGCATTCACGTTCACCTCTTCTTCCTTAATGAGGCAAGAAATCCAGGTTGACTCTGGATCTCAAGAGTTTTATTTCCATACCATTACCTTCATCAAAAAGCATGTATTAAATACCCAATTATAGATAATGCTGTGAAAGCCTTCATCTCGGTATAAAGAGAACTAGGTAGACCCAAGCCCAGTCCTCTAAAATCAAGCAACACTGATACAGGCAGAGATTACAGCTTTGACTCTTTGCCCTCGGTTTGTATCAATTCAGAGACTCAAGATATCACAAGATCACAAAATTCCCTATATAAAGTGAATGTTAATTTGTATCAATTTCTAAATGGGATCTCCATTTATAACTTTGGCATAGCAGTGAACAGACTTCACCACCACTACCACAACACTTACTCCCAATCAGGGGTTAAGAGCCACATTTTTGTTATAATTCAAAAGGCTTAATGTTACACACAAATCTATGTAAGGTAGACTATGCATATGGACTTCAAAGAGATGGAAAGGTGATTTCACAAAATGGAACAATTCTAAATTTGACAACCCTGGAAAGGTTGGTGTCAGTTAGTAACTCGTATTCAGACTAAGCAAAGGAGAGCCTAGTCGAGCTCTGCATCATTCATATACCAGTGGGACGAGCTTTTGGAGAAAAGTGGCATGGTCCTGGACCACCTACAGTGACCACCTCTGAGACTCAGAGAGTCCTCTGAGCAGGACTCTTCCTCCCTAGAGGACAGGCAGCATGGCATCATCAAATCCACAGATCTCTCCCATCAAACCAACCCAAGTTCAAATCTGCATTAGACATTTGTAGGCTATATGAACTTGGAAAAGTCATTTAACATCTCTGAGCCTTGCTTTCATTTCTAAGATGAGCATGACAATTTCTACCCACCAGGCTATTTTTAAGAACTTTTTGAGGTGGCTTAAGAAATACTTAAGACACTATAGACATCCAGTAAATGAATGTTCCCTTATTTTAATTATGTAGGTTCTTACAGTGTTCTGGTATAATTCCATATTTCTCCAACTCCTCTCATATGTGGCTATAAAACAGAGGTGACTTACCAGCAATCTATGTTTTATTTGTTTTATAAGCTGCTTTAAATATTCAAATTAAAGGCAACAATATGAAATTAGAAAATCGTACATAAATATATGGATTTTCAACTTGACTTGAAAAATTGAAATGTCTGGCAACATGAGGCCCCTATTTCCCCTAGAAAATCCATTAACCAGATCTTAAAAAGGGCAGCCCCCTTTAGAAGGGGCATGTCTCCTCAGGTCACCATGGACCCTACCCAGCTGGCAGTCCGTAGTCTCCTCATATGCCAAGCTTCTGCAAGCATTTGAGTTTGAAATCCTTGATGTAAGCAAGGGAAGACTTACAAGCATGGGTCTTTCAATGAGGTTAAAAAGAAAAAGTGTTCTTGGCCCAGCTAAAAACAAAAAGCTGTTTAAGCCATTTGTCTGGATTTGTAACAATGACAAAACCAAAGCCAATCTCTCCTTTTCTTGCTCTAGTCCCTCCCCCACCTCATCTGAAGTAAACTTTTCTCTATGGGCTGACCTGAGCCTGCACACTGGATAAGGCCTAGCAGATCAATGCTTCCTCATCTCCCCCTAGATTAGCTTGTTTGATATTGACCTATTCTACCAGGCAGCCAGATAAAATGTGTGATCTCATCTGCAAGGGAATAGTCTCATGCTTGTTAAGGCTCCAGATGAGTTCTGTGCAGCTTCAGGGCAAAGACTTAGAGAAAAGACCTGGATCCTTGTGTTCTTGTCCTGGGGAGTTGTTGAAGGGTAAATGTAAGAACAAAGATCCTCTCTGAGCCCTGAAAGGAACAGCTTAATATGAGTAGATCAGGCCCACGGAAAGGCCCATCTTTAACATCTTCTGTAAAATGGGGATAATAATGCTAAGTTTCAGGGTTACCATAAGGATTCATTAGTACAGTGTATGCTAAGCACACACATGCATACACATAGGAAGCACACAACTTTGGGTGTAGCACACAGTGGGAGCTCAGCAAATACCAGACCACTACCACCATATCAGAGGACCCTCATATAATTAAAGAAAGGATATTATGGTGTTTTATCACCACAGGAGTCCCTCATCTGAACTCCCAGGAAATGTTTCTCAGCAAATAGGTTGAGGGCCGCCTTTATCAGAATTATCTGGAATGCTGGCTAAAAATGCAGAGTTCCTGAGGTCCCTTCTCTTCACACAGACACAAACATATCCCTGCAGACCATCATCTCCTCATTAACCTCTCCTTAAGGACCCACCTCTTAACTGGTAAGTAGTTTGACCACAGAGTTGAGAACTAATCATTCCTCAAATTGTTACTCCAGTTATATAACACATATAACACTGCTAATGTCAATCAATATTCAGCAAATTAGAAGACTGGTGGATTTTGCACTTGTTCTCTCGAGCAATTATTTATGTAACCGATGACCACTGACTTAGCTGTGTACCCTTAGTGCTCAAGTACACACTCCCATATTCAGTTAACCAGGGTTCCCCATAGACTAGCAGTCTCAGGAACAAAGCGTAAGAATAGGTAAAATCAGCCTGGGAAATTGAGAACTGCATACCCTTCTTGGAGATTCATACTATACTTAAATATATAAAAGCAGTGAGAAGTCCTGCAGCAAAGAATCCTGTTTAACTCCATTTAATTCTGGGATTTCCATACTTATTTGGCCAGAGAATCCTGTTTTTGTGTCTTCTGAGTAACGTTCTGCAAAACAGATTTTCTATAACACACATTTAGGGAATTATTAGGGTGACAAAAATGCATCATCCAAACCAGGCACTTTTAATGAAAGGGGGGAATTATTAATAATTATACTCAAACAACAGGTGTAAAGTGGGCCTGTCCTAGACAGACCAGGACATCTAGTGACACTGGATTGATGTCCCTCCCTTTGGCTTTGTTGTCACATAAAAACCATCTTAAGGCTTAGCCCTGCCCCAATCGCTGCCCCTTGTCAGGAAGAATACAAGAAGGTCGCGACCAAGAGCCTTTATCATAGTCCTGCTCTGCTTGTGGTCCTCAAATCTTATCATGCTCCCCCTGCCTTTCCCGGACCCCATGCCCAAGTTATTGCTTTAGGCCTCCCCTACACTGGTGCTTTCCAAAGATGGAAATCTCAGCTCACATCCTAGATTGCCGCCAGAGTTTCCTGAGGCCGACCATGCATCTTCTCCTGGGCCCCTCCCTGCTGCCTTTAGGGATCTGCTGGCCTCTGTAACAGCCACCTGTTGTCCGCTGCTCTTCCTGGCCTCTGTGCCATCCAGCCTCCTGTGTCATCCACAAATCCCACTTATTCTGTTATCATCCAAGCTTTGTTTTATTTCATTATTTATAAGGATGGCTTTTTTAAAATAACCCAAAGGTAAATAAGCACTCAGTTCAATGTTTTGCCTGTAGGTGCTATTTTAATATGCCAAGGGTTGCCATTAATCAAATAAACAGATGGCAGCTAATGTCATTAGGTCAGGTAAAATCTATTAACTTACCAATGGACATGTACCCTTCCTCACATATTTGTTTTAAATATAAAACAAAATGGCACTGCTCACTTCACAAGTAACTACAACTCCTTTAATGCATCATTTATCCTTAGATACTGCCGATGCAAAAACAGAGCTCCCTCACAAATACGCATAGAGTTTGTGAATTGCCACAAATCACACTGGACACACTCTCATGACGTCCCCAGGATCAGCTCACCCCTGCTGCTCCCTTCTCCAAACATGCTGCAGCCACTTACTCTCTGTCTTCTTTTCCCTGTTTGAGTAGAATGGGATTTCCAACAGTATTTCAAAATAAATGGAAGGGCAAGAAAGAGTAACCCTTGGATGCCATTTCTTGCAACTATTCTAAGTGGCTAATTCGTATCACAGTGACTGAGGCACAATTGGGTCCATTTATGTTGCAAACCAGAAAGTAAAAGTTGACAATTTTGCAACTTTGACAGGCAAGCTGCTACTTTAAAAGAGAGAGGGATGGAGGGAGAGAGAGAAAAAGGGGAAGAGAAAAAAAAAAAGTAAAATTCTTTGACCCAGCCCTCATACATTTTCCAACTATTGCTATGCAAATACAGGAAGGAATATTCATAGACCACTGGACTGTGTTCAATATGCAGAAATGCAGCCTTATTACCCAGCATGCTCAGCCTTCAGCCCCAGATCTAGTTGCTCACAGAAGGTATTCAGCCCTGCAGGTAAGTCATAGAATTTATTGACCTAAGTGTGGCTGATATATTAATTATATAAACTATATTTTTCCTAAACATGATTCCTTTTCCAGGCATAAAGCAGAATCAACCTATGTGATAAAAGAAAGGCATTGCTAGACAGGTGGCAGGCAACGTTGCTGGTGTTTCTGAGCTCAGGGGAGGAAATGGGAAATGCTAGTGCTGTGATCTCCCATGAGGCTTTGGCAGGTACTAGGAGAGGAATGAGGGTAGTTTTGGGAAAATATCTCTGGGCCTTTGTGGATCTCCCTGGAGATCCAGTATATAATCTTGGCTAGGCAGGTATGATGGGTCTTGGAGGGGCTGTGCAGGAGATCTCAAGGCCATCGTTTCTTGGCAAAAAGCCCTCAAATGCCCTTTCCAGATTTACTATTGATAATTTTTTGTAAAAATAAATATTCTTACTTCAGTCATCCCACCTTCTTACCCAGTCTCCATCTTTCTCCCTCTAGTGAGGCCACAGAAAACATGAAAAAGGCTGACAACTATAAATGGGCAAGGTAATTCATCACATCTTAAGCTTCTTCATGTTGAATATCTTCTAGAATTAAAATAGCATACTGCCTGTGGTAGAAACTTCTAAAATGGCTCCAATAATCTCCACTCCTAGAACACATGCTCATGTGCAATCCTCTCCGCTTCAGTGTGGGGCTGGGCCCAGTGAATGGCTTTTAGTGACTAGAATACAACAAATGTGATGGGATGGGGTGTCACTTCTCAGGATAGGTTATAAGAGATTGTGGCTTCCGTCTTGCTCACTTTCTCTAGCTCTTCTCACTTGCTCTCTGATAAAGCAAGCTTTCATGCCATGAGCTCCCCTAAGGAGAGGTCCACATGGCAAGGCAATGAGGGTGGCCTCTGGCCAACAGCCAGGAGGGAGTAGAGGCCCTTAGTGCAAGAGCCTGCAAAGAACTGAATCCTGCCAACCAGGATTCACATGAGTGAGCCTGGAAGCAGATCTTTTCCCAGTCAATCCCCGAGATGACTTCAGGTCTGCTGGACACTTAAATTACAGCCTCATGAGAGGCCCAGAAGGAGGAAAAATAGAGTTACACACCCTCATTAACAGTGAATGGGAAACAGAATAAAGATTTGGAGGATAATGTTTAAGCATGTAAATTATTTGAGGGCTGGGAATATATCTTATTGTAACCCCATAACCTAGCTCAGTGGCTGGAACATGGAAGAAACTCAAACATATTTGCTGAATAAATAAAAGAGGGAATAAGTAAATCTCCATTTCAATTTAGCACTGCTTAGGACACGTGAATGGCAATAAATTATAAGGAAGATTTTTTTTTTT
>JAQZBX010069728.1:0-15527 GCA_029593785.1 Cabassous unicinctus
AAAAAAAAACAGTGACATCAGCGCAGCAGGTACCTCAGGGATGGAGAAACTTGTTTGAGCCGTGAGGACAGAAACATTTATTTCAATGCACAGATCCATCTCTCCATCCATCTGCCACCCTCGTCTCATCCCCAGCTTTTCATGAGTGTTTGCTTTAATCACGAGGAATTTTTGAGAAGTTGAAAAAATGGATTTTGTAAAGGTAGATGTCAAATGCAGGCACTGTAGGTTACAGCACAGGTTTTATTTAAAATTTCCTTGTGACTGTTTTAATCCTATTGACATGCCTTTAGAGAATTTTTGTTCGTGATAAACGTCAGATAGTTCATCCCTGAAACACCAGATAGTTTGTGACTCTGAGAATATTATGAAAATTATGAATGTTAAGGAACTCCGGGCCAAATTTACGTTTTACGTAACTCTCCAAGAATTATATAGGATGGGAATCTGACCCTGTGAGAGTGAAAAAGGTTGCTAAAGACAGGGAATACTTGATGCACAAGAGCCAGCGTGCATTAAATCATATCGGTACCACAATTATCTCTCAGCAAAGAAGCTTGGAGTTGAAGTTCAAGGTGAGGGTCAGGAGGATGGTTGGGAGAAACAGTGTCCCTCTTGTTAAAATAAAGCAATTAGTTTAATATATACTGTAGGGAAGAAGGGAGGAGAAAGGAGGGGAAATTCCCCTTGTCAAATGTTTAACATTTAAAGTACTGCTTAGAGCAAAAGTAATAAGGCACTCTTCATGAAAACATTGGCCATACACCATGTCTAAGTACAAACATGTGTGTTCTGTCTTTCTTTGATTCATTTAAACTTCTGTTAACTGGGAATATTTTTATGTGCATTCTCAGTTGTTCCCATTCCCACTCATACAAAAATGTGTCAGGGGACAGGACTGTGCCCACAGTGTGAATGCATTTAGATACCATAAAACATTTAACAGCTTTTTCTAGTATGGCTAAGCCCCACCAAATGGCTAAACAAACTTTAATTTACAATTCACAGGCTGAAACATTTGAAAGGCCATAATATTTTGCTGCTGCTAATTTATATCTCTTAGAGCGACATTAAATTTAAAATATGCCATTTAGAAGTTCCAAATCCCACATAATGTTTTATGAAGGAAAGAACCAAACCTATCTTTATTTCTAGAAGTTTACTTCCTTGGCCATAGAGGCAAGCAGCGTTTCTCTGATAGTTTTAAAGGAAGGTCCTTGATCCCTGCAGAGATTTTTAAAAATCCAGCCTTGCAAATAGGTGACTCAACTGGAATCCAGAGTTTATTTTGGTTCTTATGGAAAGAATGAAAAAAATAAGCTTCTGCCATGGATACATGCAACAAGGTGAATAATATGAGGGGAAAACCTTTCCCAATATGAGGGGAAAACCTTACCCAAAAGCGTATTTACTGTATGATTCCATTTATAGAAGTTCTAGGACATGCAAAATAGTCTGTCTTTTGAAAAAAAGTCAGGATAATGTTGTTGAGGTGGAGGGCGGAGAGATTGAGTGGGAGGGGCATTTCTGGCATGGTGGCAATATTTTATTTTATGTCTTGTTAAGAGTTCAGGTTACACATTTGTCAAACTTTCACAAATGTACCCTGAAGATCTGCACATTTCATTTTATGTTAATTGTACCACCGAAGAAAAAAACATAAGCAAATATAAAACTGGTTAATGTTGTAATTAAGGGGAAGTATATTGATGTGTCTAATTTATTCTGAAATGCATCAAAAAATAAGATGGCTTGATGGATGGAGAGATAAGATAGCATAGTAAGCTGTTTGTTGTAGATTCCAGATAACACATATGCAGGTATTCCCATAAAATTATTTCAACTTCTCCATAGCATAAAACTCCTCCTAATATGTTGGGGGGAAAGTGAAAGGAGGTACCGTTAGCAACTAGGACAGGAAAACAGGCATAAGTTGGGACTGTCTCGGACACACTCGGATATGTGGTCAGCTCAGGTATTGGTAATCTTGACTCTTAATTTAAACCCTTCTCAAGTCCATTTTCACAAAGCCAGGCTATACGTTTCCTTTTGATAATCTTGAGCAGTGACCAAAGTCCTAACAAATCTACCCAAAAGCCATACCATTTTCCTTCCTGTAATAGAGAAGGTAGAGAATTTGTGCAGACAACGGTTGGCTTGTGAGACACTTCTGAGCCAAGATGTAAGTGGATGTCACATGATGAGGTGCCTCAGCATTTTTAAAGAGGGAAGACTCAGTAGGCCTACCCTTTTCAGTCCTTTGCCTTTTCTTCTTTATTCATCTCCCTTCGTTTTGCCTGGAAGAGAGACATGATGCTTGGAGGTGCAGCAACCATCTTGCAACCAAGAGGATGAAACTCACACACCAAAGACAGGAGAGAAAGAAAGTAGATGGAGCACAGCTCTCTGATGACATTGTTTGGTTGCCACATCAGCCCTGTTCCAGCTATACTACATTTCTTGTTACCTGAGACAAATAAATTTCTTATAATATAAACATTTTCAGATTCTCTGTTACATCCAGCCAAATACATTCCTAGCTGATATACAGGGTATCTTAGATCAGCTCTCAAAATAAGATTTATTTTAATTCACATTAACTCGAACAATTGTGTTGAAAGCTTTGACTAGGAAGGAGGAAAGGCAGAATGTTATACAAATAAAACAAATGGAGAGGGTCATGAAGGTCAGGAATTTTGGGGGGTTAAAGGCAAATCAGTGTATGTTGGCTGTCCCTCCTCTACCTTCCTTGACTATTTTATACTGAATCTGATTCAAATAAACACAAAGCACAGGCTTGAAATGAAGAGAAGCTATCCCCAAAGAGCAACTTGGGAGGAGTTGTAGAAAGAAAAGGGAAAATTGTTGCCAAACAGCTGGCCCCAGGGTTACATTAGCTGTGTGTAAGAATATATATGAGGACACCAGGTGGTTCTTTATTCCGACTTCTAACTGCCACCCTACATTCCCAGGACACAGCTCTGCCCGGTAGCCACCAAATACCGGGGATCAGGGGATAGCTAACAGGAATTCCTTAACCTGAAGATGTCATGGTGAGTGGTGGGGCATGGATTATGTTTCCATTAAATGCTGGAGTCACTAAGATGCAGTAAGCTAGGGTTGCAGAGTTATTCTGTGGGTAATGCTGCTACGTTCCAACCCCATAGTCTTAGATCATGTTTATATATAAAAATTTGACATGAGTGAGTTCACACTGGCGAAAATGGAGACAAGATACAGTTCTGTACCTTTCTGTTGTTCCCAGAAACTGCTGGCTTCCTGCCCATGCTATATGTAAAGTTTAATCTGCTAAACTTTGAAAAAGGATGGTTTAACTCAGAGGTGGTATGTAGGGCACTTTAGATAAAGGTCTTGCAATGTCTTCATGATTATCCATCACCACATCATTTTATATTGTTTAAGCCTCTGTCATCGAACAAGGTACTAACACCCCACTGGTAACTCAGGCACTGAACAACGAGAAAACAGGCTGAAAGCTGGCAGGCTGCATCTTTTCTCGTTTCCACATGGTCAATTTCATTGGACACTTGCTTATTACAAAATTTAAAAAATATTGTAAACATCTTTCAAAGCCAAACTTTGCCCCAATTCAACAGCTAATGCTCTGTGAGTGGACTGTTAGTTTAGAAATCTGTAAGTCACATCTAATCACTGGTGAGAAAGAGAATTTTGCTTTCATGGCCAAACCTGTTTTCTGCTTATGACAGGAGTTTTAAAATTGCTAGTGAAAATCGCTATGGCACAGATGGAAAATTATAAGACAAATGCTGACTATTTCATTTTGTGGTGATGGTTTTGTCCTCTTTTGTTTTCTAGTGCAATGGCATGTATTTTTAAAGCAGCAAACTGTATTTTTCAGCTTTAAAGTTCTTGCCCTGCCTTGGTGCCGCACCACGTTTAAAACAAGCCATATTATTTCAAGAAGTGTACCTATTTGAAACAGGCACAAGTGAATATGATAGTACTATGTTCATGGATTAATCATTCCAGCTATTTTTAAAGCCTTGACTCTTGTCATTTGGTGGGTACCACACTGGGAGGCTCAGATACCTACAGAACGCTAGTGTGAGAGAAAAGCTTAGATCAGCACAATATGACATCTGGGCATTCGGGTCTTTGATATGCATGTCCCCTTTTAACACCGAGGACCTGGCTTCATTTATATATGCCACCCAGTTGGACCATTCGCTTTGCACCCATTCTTGGCAAGATGTGAAATAAAATGAACCACTTTCTTACATCCACAATTTTAATTAGAAGAGCAATTAAAAGGTGTTTTATTGGAGTCTCTTAAAAATACAAAAGAGGGTTATATGAATTTTTTAAAAACCAACAGCATAAAAACACACAAAGTAATCCCTCTGAGTGGTATGCTTGGGAGTGGTTGAGATGAGAAAGTTTATGTCATATATATGTTCCCACAGTTAAAAAAAAGAGCAACTAAAGATAAAATGACAATTACATGCAATACATGCTCCTGGACTGGATCTAAAAATGGAGAGGAAAAAACTCACAAAGACAGTATTGGAACATATGGAAAATTGGAGTATAGACTATAAACTTGATATCAATGTTAAATTTCTTGAACTTGATAATTGTATTTATGGTGGTAACATAAGTGAATATCTTTGTTTTTAGGAAATGTACGCGGAAGTATTATGTGTTCAAAGAGCATGTTGACTACAACCCACTATAAAATGTTTAGAAACTATGGATAAAAAGTTGATAGATAGATAGATACCCTGGGTATCAGGGTGGAAGGTATGTTGTTCTCTTTCTGGGCTTTGTAATATTTTTGCAAATGTCCTGTAAGTTTGAAATTATCTCAAAAAAAAATTTTAGGAAAAAACAAAAAATAAGAACACATAAAGGGCTCAGGAAGTCTTCTTCCCAATTATTCCTCCTTTTTAAATATTTCAATCGCATGTCAATTCCCATAAAACCTCTCTCCTACTCTCCAAACTTGTTAAAAAATACTCTTTCAAATTGGTCTGGGCTGACACTTGCCTTTCTTTCTCCTCCATCTATCCCTTTTTCTTCTCCTGTTACTTTCTGGAAATAAGTCAACTCTTCTTGCCACTCTCTCCATTACTTTAACTCTGCCCAATAAAGTCTCAGGAGGGGAGTAGATTAAGACACAATCCCCCTTATTGAGTGTGGGTGGGAGAGAAAATACAAATACTCATATATTAACAATTTTTCCTGTCATGTTTAAATTGATAGGGATAAAGATTCCATAGTTAGTGGGGATATATAAACTTCAAAAAAGTTTCTTTAGCCAAATTCCAATCACTTTTCTACGGAATCAGAGCTAACAGCAGATCTCAAAATTAATAGATTCGAATCCAGTTCCTTCCTTCTTCCCCAGATTACTCTTCTGAGTTGGTACTACAGAAAGGGTAACTGCAGGGAAGTGAATGAGAAAGTGTGGTCCACCCCACCTATAACTAACATAAAGCTGCGCACAGCCATCCTTGACAGTAAAGAACAAAGTGAAAAACACAATGACCAGGGGGGCGGATGTGGCTCAAATGGTTGGGCGTCCATCTGCCATATGGAGCGACCTGGGTTCGATCCCCGGGACCGCCTGGTAAAATAAAAAATATATATATAGAAGGCGCATGGGCTGCCAGGCTCTGTGTGCCGGTGAGCCACCAGGCCCCAGGAGCCAGGCAGCAAGATGATAACGTAAAAGGAGAAAGACAAGACGAGATGCTCCGAAAGCTCCAAAAAACCAGGAACCAAGGTGGTGCAACTGGCAGAACATCTCTCTCCTACATCGGAGGTCTCCAGGATCGAATCCTGGTGAAGACTGGAGGAGGAGGATGAGAAGAGATGGCAGGAAACAGACACAGAGAATTGCCCAGCAAATGGACACAAAACAACAAATGAGGAGGGTTTTTTTAAAAAATGGATAAAGTAAATAAATAAATCTTAAAAAGAAAAACCACACACACAATGATCAAGGCATGGGAAGAATTACCTTCAGACCCATTCAAAGATGTCCTAATTCCACCTTTTTTGTTAAACCTTCCATCAGCTGAACTTCATAATGCAGCTGGTTTCTAGCCTATGTATAACTTGGAAAAGAAAGGACTTTAAAAATACAGCCTGGAGATAATGCACAATAGATTATACAAAGTCTATCATATGTGTGCATGTGTGTGTGTGTCTAGGGTTATTTGCCACTGGAATATGTAAGATCACCTCTTATAGTCTTTACTCAGCAAATAATTTGGGTAATACATTTTTTTAAAGATTTATTTTATTTATTTATTTATTCCCCCCTTGCCACTTGTGCTCTCTGTGTCCCTTTGCTGTGCGTTTTTCTGTGTCTGCTTGTATCCCTTTGTTGCCATGTCGTTAGCTCTCCATGCCATGTGGGCCAGCTTGCCTTCACCAGGAGGCCCCAGGAATCGAACCCCAGGGCGTCCCATATGGTAGGCGGGAGCCCAACAACTTGAGCCACATCCGCTTCCCGGGTAATGCATTTTTTACTTTTTTGCTCCTCCATTTCCTTCTGTGCCTGGAACAGTGAAAATGCACAACAAACATTTGTTTTCGGACAACTAAACGTAAGGGATAAAGACATCTGAATTGGAGTTTCTTCAAGAGTTAAGCTGTGTTCATTGCTTCTAGTAAGTGCTGAATTTAGAAGTGTCCATCTCATACAAAGGAAAAGGATCAAACTCAGGATTTGAATTGAATGTGCTCCAAAACACTCATTTTCATTATGGAGTACAGCCTTTCAAATTGTCTTAATGGGAACTTGAATGGCGGCAGGCATGTGTGCGCTGGAAAACAGCCTTGCTCGGTTGCTACTTGGCACATGTCCTGTAACTGTTTCATTTCAGAAAAGTCAACTGTTTTCATTTCCCTATACATGATACTCTTGTCTTTTGTGGTGTGTATGTGTGCCTTTAAATTACAGGCATTGCCATAGTTGCTGATGATGATTTGTGCTTGCCCTAAAGAAAAAGGAATTGAGTTAGGAATACCCTTTGTGTATCCTATTTTCAGTTTCATAAGACAGAGCCAAATTGTTCCCATGCATCTGAGAAATGCCAGTATGAGGTGGTGGGCATTAGTTGTTGAGAGCCCCTTCTATTAAAGGTTTGCCTTGGATCAGCTGACCTTAGTTGACTTCCAGGCATTTTGTCTTATTACGTGCTGTTGTGCAGCCACCCGATCTCTGCTCTCTTCATCTTTCTGTCATTAATGATTCTGGCAGCTTTTTGGCTTGAAACTGAACCCTTCTGACAAGTCTACAAAGATGAGAATCTAGCCAAGGGGCTCTTTCGTCAATTAAAATATTTTATCCCACAATTGCCATCAGGGGCTTTCCAGGGCTCAAGAGGTTCTCACTCTGCTCTCTGGTTTCCAAGAACATAGAGCAAAAATGTTAGGGCTTCTCAAATCATTCCTTCAAACACAGGAAAGGCAAAATATTACACTCTCACATTAAACAACTTGCCCAGAAAGGAGACAAACATACAAGAAAGGCATTTCCCCCATATTCTCCACTAGAAATTATCTAGTGACTTGGGATTATCTAGACAGCTAAAGCAAATAAATCAGACCTAAGACACCACTTTGGCATCTGAGTTGTCCAAATTGGCTGTCTAATGAAGCTGCTAATTCAGAATGATCCTAATTCACAGGAAAATTGTAGAAATCCCTGCTTCAGCTGTTGAAAGCTGGCCTCAAGTTCCTTAATATTGTATTATATGGTGAAAACACAGACATGTTTCTTAATTACAATATATGTAGCAGTGAGTATGTGACTGAAGTTCAATGGAGGCCTGAAATGATTCCCCATGGCTCTTTGTAGCCTAATTCACAACGAACTATTTAATATAAAACACTAAGCCTTGTTCCGATTGTCATTTTAAAAAATTATTTGTCTTATTCAGGACAGATTTCTCTTTCTGAGATGATTTCAGAATTTTAATAAACTGTAATCTGGAAACTCTCAGGAAATTCATCATGTTCTTCTGCAAAGAAGACACATAGATGAACCCAGAGTTGAGACTGTATTATGTCCCAAAAATCCAAAGTCCAAGAGCCAGATTCCTCAGAGCCGGATCAGTTAGTTTACAACGTCATAAGATCTCTGGCACGGATTTGTAATCACTTCTGTTTTTCATGGACTTTGCAAATTTTGTATGTCTTAAGATTATGAATGCAGGTATAAAGGATGAAACTCCAGCAAATACTGGCAAAATAAATAACTACCAAAAATGCAATCTTTCACTTAATGAACATCTCTGGGTAGGGATTAATATTTATCTCTAGCAAGTTGGCGAAACTATAGTCTTGCTGTCTGATTGGTTTAATTTACTAAATTTCTACACAAATTTTCAGGTTTGTAATCTGAAACTCACCAGTAAAAAACAACAGAAACCATAGAAGAGCCAGCTCAGATGGACATGATGGAAGCAAACTGGATTATCTTGGACTGGGAGATATTTTAGAGTTGAATGCTGCTCTAGGTTCTCCTCAAACCTATTGTTCCACAATTTGCCAGAATTCTTAATCTCAGAGAACTCCAAAGTAAGGTCTAGTTGTACAGAGATAGCCAAAACAATAGGATAACACAAAAGTCAGAAAGGGGGTGTATCATGAAAACGCAGGAAGTTATAATATGCAGGATGCACTCCTGCCTTTGTCTTTGCCTTAAAATGATGCAAAAAGGAAAATGAAGAGATCTGGTGTTCAAATTTAATTACTGCAGAACCAAATTTTATTGATGAGGCTAGAGATCCATTGGTCAGAGTGACTCTTTAGCATGCCCTTTTAGTTTTGCCTATCCAAGGACACTCTTAGCACAGCCATTTCCTGTTTCTTAGCTCGTCTAAATTAAAACAAAGAGTAACAGATGAACAATAGTGACTTAGTGATGCTCATGGCATGAGTAGTCAGGCTTCTCACAGGCCAGGTAACCAAAACACCACTAGCAACTTCCTATTCAGGTAAGATTTCATGTATTATTATTTTTCTTTCAATTCAAAAATATAGACAGTAATCCCAGATAATGTCCCTGCCTATGTGGAGCTTATATTCCAGGGGGTGAAGGAAGTCATTAATCAAATAATTTGCAGTTATAAAAAGATCTTCATAGGAGAGACCCATGAAACCACAAGGTCTTCCATCCAGGAATTTGACCTAATCAGGAAGCTAAGGAAGGATTCCCTGAGGAAGCAGTGATGGAGTTGAGGTCTGAAGAATGAGGAAGGGAAAGGAGTGAATTAGGCAAATATGGAAGTAATGTTCGAGGCATATGGGACTATATTAGGAAGACCTGTGTCAGAGGGTGAGGCAAGAGCAAGGGGTCTGTCAGGGTGGGGGTTTGGACCTCCCGTGTGGCTGCACTGCACACAGGGAGGGGAGGAGACACCATGTGAGATGGTAGAGGGCAAAGAGGAGAACAGTGTGGGATGATGGAGAGGGAAGGGGAGAATGGTTTGAGATGATGGAAGGTGAGGAGAAGGATGGTTTGAGGTGATGGAGAACGAAGGGAAGGGCAGTGTGAGATGAGAGAGAGTGAGGGGATGAACGCAGTAAGTTGATGAAGACTGAGGGGAAGTACGGTGTGAGATAATGGAGAACAACAGTAAGGGTGGTGGGAAATGAGAGAGGGGAAGAGGATGCTGTAAGATGACTGAGATGAGAGTGAGTGGATGGACAATGTGAGATGAGGTAGAGTGAGGGAAAGGACTGTGTGTGGTGATAAATGGTGAGGAGAAGGATGGTGTGAGGTGGTGGAGGGTGAGAAGAAGGGTGATGTGAGGTGGTGGAGGGCAAGGGAAGTACAGTGTGATGTGATGAGGTGAAAGGAAGGACAGTGTGACGTGATGATAAACAGGGGGAAGGACAATGTGAAATGATGGAGAATTAGGGGAAGGACGGTGTGATGTGGTGAGGAGAGAGAGGAAGGACGGGGCGAGTTGACGATAAGGAAGGGGAAGGACGGTGTGAGCTGATGGAGGGATGGGAGATGGATGGTGTGAGGTGATGGAGGGCAAGGGGAAGGATGGTGTGAAGTGATGAGGAGAGAGAAGAAGGACTGTGTGACATGAAGGAGAATAAGGGGAAGAACAGTGTGAGATGATTCTAGAGAAACGGTAGTAGTCGAACCATACCACGGTGTTGTAGATCATATTGGCAGCATATTTTCCTAAGGGCATGTGAAAGACCTGGGCGTGTCTTAAGCAGAAGGTTGATCAGTCTGGGCTTCTCCCAGCTGCAGGTGGATTACAAGTGGAATGGACAAAGATGGAGCAGGCAGACCAGGTTGGGGGTGTTTGAGGTGGCCCAGAAAAAAGGCGTTGTTGGCCTGGTCCAGTGAGGTCGTGATGTGGATAGAGAAAATTCAGCTCGGTGATGCCATGGAAATAGGCGTGAGGACGTGGTAAGAGTCTAAGATGACTCCAGGGCAACTCGCCTGCACCTTGCCTTACTGGTGTGCCACTCACTGGGATAAAGAACGGGGCCACCCCCAAGCTTTCAGGGGAAAGTCCAGATTTCCATTTGGACATGATGAAATTGAAATGCCCTGCATGATCTCAGGGGAACGTCAAGCAGGCCATGGGGTATACATCAGAGGATGGGCCAGGCCAGGGATATGCATTTATGAGTCACATAACATGCTAAAAGTTAGGCATAAGCAAACTGTTATTACTATCGTCTCTATTTACAAATACAATACTGGGAGCAAAATTTAAAGTGATGAAAACATCTGGATAGCTCTAACTATTATCAATCACTTTTTAACACTCTTTCCTCCCTTCCTTCTCTGCCCTCCAGGCTTGACTACAACACTTCATTACAATTCGCCCAGGCCCTATGTCTTAAACTGAAATTCCTTTGGGAAATCTATTTGACTCTGGGTTTCACACAGAAAAAATTATTTTCTTGGTTCTGGTTAGGACAATTAGGGTTCTTCAGTTCAGCAAAAGTTATAATATGTTGATCTCTTCTACAGCCTGTTGCTAAACGAATTCCTCCAAGATCTTGAGCTATACTCCACTCAGATGACTTCTCTTACCTCCTACAGTACTGGCAGAGGCTGAACAAGAAAAAATTACTAAAAGGGAGGCAGTCCTTTATGGGATAGCATAAAAGCCTAGTAATTTTCTTTATCCTATAAAATGATAGTTTTCTAGTCTCTTGCCTAACTCTTCCAACTTTTCTTAAACATTCGTTCCTTCCTTACTAGCCAATATCTTAAATTAATGTTATATATTATATATTTAGCATTGAAAAATCAGAGGATCAAAGACTTGCACAAGCTGTACTCTGGAAAGAGTTTGGCATTTTGAAATATGTGTTTACCAGGTAATAGTTTTTTAGAAGGCACCTTTTAAAAAGGTTTTTTAAAAGAAAAAAAGTTTTTACAAAGGCTTTCAGATAAGCAAAGCTATAATTTAACTATTGATGACTATCTTTTTGATCAAACTGAATTTCAAAACACATTTTCCTGATCTACTCAAAGGCAGTGGGTAGTTACAGAAAGAATTTAACTCTCAGAAATTCTGGTTCTAGTCTAGTTCTTCCTCTTTCTTCATTTATGACCTTGGGGAAGTCACTTAATCTCTTTGAACCTCAGTTTCTTCATCTATCAAATGGGAATACCTGATTTTTACAGGATGGTAAAATATCTACATAGCTGTATAAACTCTCTTAGGTTTATAACTACATGAATATAAGATATTATTATTGCTAAAACTTCCAAAGAAACTTTTCCAGTACCATTCTTAATATTTATTTCTTCTTGAAAGGATCTAGGTAAAATCCCTTTTTAATGAGCACTCCTTCTTCTGGCTAGAAGGACAAACACAAGTACAGTGGGAGGACCTGAACAGCTTTCGTAACACGATATAATTGAAAGGCTATGGTCTGTGGGGTCAAGGAGATAGGCACGTACATGTACTCACAGGCTGTGTATCCTTGAACAAGTTACTTGACCTCTCTGAGCCACACTTGGTTTCTGGCAACCTAATCTAATAAGGTCTTCTTAGTAATAGGGGTAAGACCCACAGCAAAGTGCCTGCATACAGCAGGCTTTCCACTAATGTCAATGTCTTTTTCCTTCCTCCTATTCTTCCCCAAGTCCCTTCTAACTCCTGTGAGACCTCCCCCTGCAGAGAGAGCTATTTCACAATGCTGGTGGCTGTGGACATGGTAAGCAGCTCTTGGCGGGCCCTGCCAAAGTGTAAGCATTCTGACAGCTAACCACGATTTCTACACTCTTGCCTCGAAATGCTCTTGGGGAGTTCACTCAACCTGAAAGCCTCCCAAGGCCATTCCAGATGGTAAAAACAAGAAACATTAGTCATGTTTCAGAAAATAGTTTTGAACTCCCAGAAATAGTCCATCCTTTCAGCTCACCCTCCTCCCTGGCAATGCCAGCAGAACCACGTGGCTGGGGAGCAACCTTTGCAAACCGACCCCCCAAGGCCCAGGCCTACAGCACGGTGGAATGATTGCACCGAGTCCTGCCTGCCTTGCGCTGAGTCTCTCCTTTCCCTTCTCATCTCTGGAAGGCTCTGTCTTTTCTCCTGGAAGCCTTCTCCAGACAGTGTGAACAAGAGACCCCAACCATGAAGCACCTTCTCCGCGGTGGTGCTGGCTTAAATCCTGGCTCTTGATGGCTCTCACGCAATGCAAATCAGTATGACCACATGGACAGGTCGGTTATTTTTGGAAGGACACTGCTTTGTCCTTTTCTTTGGAGAAAGCTCACCAGGGTAGGAGTGACAGAGACTTTCCCCCTTTACTCAAAGACAATTTCTTTGGGGCAATTTGGCCATAGCCAAATTTTCAGATGATTTTAAGTGTCAGCACATGAACCATAAATCCATCTTTCCCAAGAGGGATAGATAAACCAGTCAGCTTGGAGGAAGCTAAAGGAAGCTCTCAGCACCTCCAGAGACGTTGAGTTTCCCTCATTTGCGTTGTTTACTAGGAGATGCAGGACCAAAGAAGACCTGGACATTGCAGATATCCTGGTAGGTGAGATACAAGCCTGAGCTCCCCTCCTTTCCCCAAATAACGTGCTTTGATGACAGACCTTCCCGTGGAAGCATGAACCAGAAGGACATTCTTCTGAGAGTCCATCCATTTCACTCTCATTGTTATCTGTTGCCCTCAACATTCTATCTGCTCATTAATAAAATCAAAAGCTGCATTATCAGTGTTATCAGATTGTGGTTTGTCTTTATGCCATCAGAGTGGAACTCCAAATATTTTAGTATCAGAAAAAAAATTTAAATAACAGACTTGTAGGTTCCCACTAAAGTTCTCCTGCCCCTGTCTCACTGCACAGGGCTCCGATTTGACGTAAAGTGTTTTTCTATGCCCCATCTGCATCCCTCAAAATCAATCTTGATTGATTTATTGCCATCTTCTTCCTGCACATAGAAAAGCACACACACAAAGGCTTTCTCTACAGTTGACACTGTGAAATAAAAATGAATAAGATGTGAGAAATTGAAAAAAAAAAAGATACATACACGAAGGTTTAGAAGTTAACAGTTTTTCAGGCAACTGTAGCTCAGTTAAATAATGGATGCTTTACTCTTGGAGATGGTAGGCATTGTGCTCTCAGGTGCCTTAGCACTCATACGTCATTCAAACTTCTCAGGAGGCTGCTTAAACTTATTATTTGCCGCTCAAAAATCCTCCAGAAACTATTAGTTTATATTAAATGTAAAGCCACTAAATTCTTTCCTAATGACAGAGTCATTCAAAGTGGCCAGTTTGAAAGACGTATGGCTAATGTTACACTCGAGAGGATTTTTAGAGAAACTGGACCTGAACGATGCCTTCTGTAAGTGCACTTATCAACCCCTTAACGGGAGTTGTCTTGGGGACCATTGGGAAAGAAAGTTACACCCGTGGAAGGCAATGATTTCATTTTCCCTCCTGCTCCAGAAATCTTTACAGCACAACCAGGACTACCTCTGCTTCTGAAGTGTGGCAGTTTAAGGCTGTCAATCAAAGTAGGCAACGACAAGAGTATATTATATTTACAAACCACCTTTCTTCCCCCAAACACTTGGCAATTGCATAGAAATTATTTCAACCACTTCTGAAATACACTTTTCCTTCACAAGGCTTGAAAATTCTGGAAGAGACGATTGCTTCCAATATACACCAAATGGGAAGCGGATGCAGGTATGTTTTTGCCTGTGGAATGGATTATGATTTTATAAGCACTTTTGAGCAAATGCTCCCATCTGAATTGCCCAAAGAGCAGAGAAAAGTATAGCTATGTTAGAGGTAAGAAAACTGAGGATGGCATTCAACCATCTCCATCTCTGAACTCGGTGCGTGCTCAGCCTCAGAGATGCCTTGACACTTTGGTAGCTTGCAATTTCACAGGGAAAGTTTGACTTTTCCTGGGCAGCCCTGTGCATCCTCTTGCACAAGAAAAGCCTCTTCCTTCTCAATATTTAGGTGTTGCAGATAAGTTACAGAGAGAGCAGCAGCAGATGGAAGAGGTCTTTCCTCTTTGATCCAGGTCATAAGGTAGATGCTTTAACCCCATCTGCCTGCTTGCTCTTCTGAGAACGGGGAAATGAGTGAAGATATTTTGACATCCCACCTTCTCTTGGTGACAAGAATAACCATTACTAACATTCCTACATCCCCAAGACACTCCAATGAGATGGACGACTGTTAGGTAGGTGCTATTAGAAATGAAAAAAAGTGAATCGCAGGGAGGTTAAGTAGGTCACGTGGCATGTGCCTGACAGACCACATGGCTTCAGAGCACTCATTCGTGGCCACTGCCTCTCCCTCTCCAGAGCCACTTCGCTGAGCAGGCTGCTTTCACACGCAGTTGAAATGCTCCACCCATGAAATGATGAGAGGACGCTCTCTTCATCCTCCCCACCATATCCTCATTCTTTGTACAAACAAAGAGGTGGCTAATTTTCACCTCTCTCTCTTAGGGCTTTCTACCCTGGGAAAATGTGTGCATTTGTGTGCGCATAAAATCGCAAGCAGATGGGTCTCAGTCAGGAGGTAAAAGCGTAAAGATCTGCTGTCCACATCAGCTTGTGGATTATTCTCCTTTATGGGACGTTTCAGCTCTGGTCTAATCATAGCAGAGGTAGGGGCAGGCAGAGCTGTGGGGCCATTGGAGGGCTCCTTCTCCTCCTCCTGCTACCTTAGCTGGGCAACACCAACTCACCCTTTGGGTCTCAGCTCAAACGTCTGTTCATCTCTTCCTCTAGATAAACTTCCAGACTCCTGAGACCAGTCAACCAACCCCTTCCCCTCTCCCCAGTCACAAGGCAACAGCATACCAGACTGTTGAAAACAAAGATAAGTGGGGAAAAGTGTGAGACGTCCAGAGACACGTAGGGTGGTTGGTCTGATGTGAGAAACACCTCCAAGGGGACTAGAAGACACTCATTGTCATGAGCCTGGAGCCTGCCACAGTTTCTAGTGCCGAAAATATTGGGGATTGGATGAAGGTACGGATAAATGTGAACAAA
>JAQZBX010069729.1:0-15513 GCA_029593785.1 Cabassous unicinctus
TAAATAAATAAAATAAATAAATCTTTAAAAAAAAAAAAAGTGCTATGGTTATGTTTCAGGAAGTGGGAATTAATTAAGTGCACATCTGTGTCCCCAGCTTGTGAATGTGACCCTGATGGGACCTTATCTGGTGGCCTTTGTGTGAGCCGTTCTGATCCTGCTCTGGGGGCTGTGGCTGGTCAGTGCCTGTGTAAGGAGAACGTGGAAGGAGCCAAGTGCGACCGGTGCAAGCCCAGTCACTATGGACTCAGCGCCACGGATCCCCTGGGCTGTCAGCGTAAGTCAGCCAGGGCCGACACATCAGCCCTAAAATTCTGTGGCTGGAAATACCCGAGTCCTGCCAGGCTTTGAGTTTTTTAGAATGAATACAGTGCCTCTGCAAATTTTAGAGAGTAAGTGGAGAACCTTTCTGGGTGATTTGCTGAATTTATTATAGAAGACCAGCAGGGGGTGTTCACATTTTCCTCACTGCAGCAGACAGGGAAAAATGCCAAGAAATTTAAAGCCAAGTTGCAAAACCTTTGGAAAAATGGCTTCCACTGGGACTCGCCTAAGAGCTATATATTTAAATTTATTAAATTGCATTCCCATTTCTGCATGGATTGATGGCTTCTTAGGCAATTTTCAGGTGGGGGTTTCTTCTATTTTTTTTTAATTACTCTTTGCCTTCTTACAGCCCTTCTAGGATTGGTTCATATGTTCTCTGACAAAGAGAAGAAAACTATTAAAAAGCAAAGGAGGGATTGAGGGGAAATAGAAAGAACCTCAGCAGTTTGCTGGGGCCAAATGGGCAGACTCTTATCTATAGGATCACAGAAGTTAGAGCTTCCTGGGCCTCACGGGGCTAGCTGCAGATTTGTCAGGGAACCTGAGTGAATCATTTTCATTTGGTCACAGCATTATTCTTTGTATTTTTGCCCGTAGAAGGAACTAAGTAACATTGTTATAACAACCATTGTTTTTTGTTTTTCTTTAGAAACATCTTTATTGACAAGTAATTTGTGTACAGTACAATTCATCCTTTAAAATGTACAATTTCACGTTTTTTATTATGTTCACAGAGTTTCACAACCATCACCACAATCAATTTTAGAACATTTTCATTACTCTAAAACAAAACCTTATTTATACCTTTTGCTATCACCCCCCAAACCTCCATTCCCATGCAACCCTGCCAGCCCTAAGCAAGCACCAATCTACATTCTGTCTCTGTGGTTTTGCCTATTATGGACATTTCTTACTAATGGAATCATACATTTCATATCAGTGGTCTCTTGTGCCTGGCTTCTTTCCCTTAGCATAATGTTTCCAAGGTTCATCCATGTTGTAGTATGTATCAGTACTTGGTTTCTTTTTATTGAAAATAATATTCCATTGTATGGGTATACCACATTTTATTTATCCATTCATCAGTGGGTGTACATTTGGGTTGTTTCCATGAACACTGGTTTTTCCTGCAGTAGAATCAGCAGGGAAAGTGGGTATCTTGTTCTGGTAGCATGATTTCTTAGCCTTCACTGCATAAGTGTTGCGGCCGACAGAATGAAACCCAAGCAGCACTCTTGAGGGTACGGATGAACGAAGTTTTATTGTGTGGGCCCAGAGGAGAATTCAGTCTCCAAATTCTGAGCCCTGTTTCTCGATTTTCATAAGTTTATATAGGAACACTAAGGGGGTAAATTCCTGAGTAAGCGGGCAGGCAGGGTTACAAAAACAGAGGAGTGAAGTTAGCTTATCTTCCTAAAAGCAGAGGGCTATTAGGGAGGAAAAGAGTCATTATCTGTTTAGAGTTGTAAATTTCAGTTCAAAGGGGCAGGTGGGAGTGCTTATCTTCCTGATGTGGATTCCATGGAGAAAAGGGGGAGGAGGGGAGAAAGGCACTGAGTGGAGTTTATTTTCCTCAAGCTGTGTATTTCTGCTGAGGAGGGAAGTGCCAGCACTTCCCTTATCGTAAGCAAGACTCAGAAATGTCTATAGGTGAAAGAGAAAGCAGAGGAAAATGAGGAGGGATGAAAATGAAAGGAAAAAGTAATAAGACAGTAGAAAAAGAGAAAAGAGGCAGAGAAACGATAGATGCATCTTCCAGGGAAGGAACCACCATCAGTAACTGAGACACTCGGAGTCACTCGACCCAGCCTGCGTCACTCAGGTTAACGGTGCCAGGCACTCCAGCTTGCACGACTTCCTACACCCACTTGTCTCCTCCTAATTGCCATCCAGTAGAACTACATGAGGGCTCTGGAAGTGTCTGGCACTGGATTTCCTGTGCAGAGTTTATGCAGTACAGTAATTGCCCAGCCATTCAGACAATAAACTTGGCAGGGCAGGCTGCTCTGTGTTCTCTCTCTCTCTCTCTTTTTTTTTTAAGAAAGCACAAGATGGTTTAATTTGTAGAGTCAAGAGTTCTTCGTTCTTGATTACAGCGCTCAACGTGCAAATTACATTCACCTCTTGGTACAGAAATGGCCCCTTGCCACTTCTCTGGGGCATTTAATCCACTCAGAATTATTCCTGGGCAACCCTCATCTACGCGTCCCCCAGCAAGTGTCCTCTCTCCTGTCTTACAACAATATTCTCTCTCTTATCCAGAATAACTGGGAAATGAGGTCTTTAGTTCAACTGAGCAGCCATATAAAGAACCAGTGATTTTTCAATGGATTTGATATATTCTGAACTCTGGATCAAGAGCCCACATTATTTAACCTGTTGTTGATGATCCCGAAGGCTCTGTGTTCTTTTGGGCTGTGGCGTTTTGCTCAAGGTGTGCTATTAAAGACATTTGCAACATTGAGGTCATAAGAATGGGAATAATTGAGAATACTGTGCTTTCAGCCTGTGACTGCAACCCCCTTGGGAGTATGAAGTTCTCAACCTGTGATGTGGACACAGGCCAATGCCTATGCCAGTCTTTTGCCACCGGCCCACATTGCGAAGAATGCACTGTATGTATTTGCCTACAATTTCCCTTTTATGTCCAGTGATGCACATTTCTACTGCCATTGTCTAGAAGAGACTTGGTCTTGTTAATTGCTTTCCTTGTCCTATTATTGTGTTTCAGTCTGATGCCTGATGATAAAAATTTTTAGAAGTCTTTTATATTTTTTCCACTTTGGGTAAAGCTTATTGGCAGCTTTCAAGTTAGCAAAATTAGTACTTCCTATATCTGCCTGAGGCAGTTTTGGCCTTGGTTGGGTGGTGTTATGGGAAAAAAAGTGTCTGAAGGACTTCCATTACTGGAAAGTACGTAAATTGGGGCAATGACATCTTATATCCCAGATCCTGTTATCAAAATAAGCCCATCCTTCAAGGCCCATCTCAACTGCCCCATCCTCCACGAAGCTTTTTCCAAACCTTTGATAGGATATGATTGCTCCATCTCTTCCCAAAGCACTTTGGCAAGTATCATATTCTGCTTTACACACTGTATTGCCATTATTTGAGTCAACACTATATCCCCACAGTATTAGACCACATATTCCTTAACATCATGAACTGCCTTATCTATCTTCTCTCTGTAACAGTTGTTAAATTAACAGAGTCTATGAAAATGATGAATCAGATAAGGTATACCTTTAAAAGATGATTGAACACAATAAGAAATATATATAAGTCAGTTTTATTGAAGTTTCTTGGACCAGTGCTATGCTACAGCTGGCTCATATCAGCTAAAGCTGATTGTTAAATTTTCAGTAATTTTGAGAGTTAAACACAACCATTATTAAAAATTAAATTGTAAAATTTATAATTAAATAAATTATATTTTTAAAAGGTAGGAAATGTTCAAACTCATTACTCCCCAATTATTTTACATTTTACTCTCATCTTTTTCTGAGGTTATTTTCTTCTATTGCATTTGTATCCCAAATCTGAGTTTCAGTGCCATTATATTGGTAGCTTGAAATTAGCTATGGTAAGAAATATTTACACCCCAGAAGTCAGCAAACACTATAAATCAAGGCTCTTCTCCAGCCCCTCCACCAGTCAGCTGGTTGTTACACAGTTTCCAGCACACCACCATATTGAATTAAACCCACCCAGGTACCAGATTTCAGTAGGTTTCTCCATTGTTTTCCTGGCAGGCCAAACAATGGGGTAAAATAGCATCTATCTACCCTTTTTGACCAACCAGACCATGGAGTTTTACTTCTATCTCTAATGCATAATCTCTTCACTGCTCCTACCACTCTCTGCCTAAAAATATTTTAGATGATCTCTTAAAAATCAATCAAACAAACAAAAAACTTACTTTAAATATGATCTGGATTTCTGTGGGAAATAAACATCTGGATTTTTCTCAGACCCCACTTAATATATGAGTAGGTATTCTAAAATTAAGAGAATAAAAACATTTTTCACTCTATAAGAAACATGTCATGCAATTAGGGAGTTCAATCCCAACTCTTCTCTTTGTTGTCCGACCTTGGCAGCCCACCATGATATTTTAGAAAGAAAAAATAAAAACTCAACCTAATAAAACAACAGTGACCTTAATGTGTCTGAAGAAATTTAGCGGATAAATGAGAAACATATGCCAATTTGGCATAGTTTTGTGCTGATAATTTTAAGTAATTTTACTGAAAACATATTAGGATGTGGCATGGGAAGGGAGAAAAAAAGAAAGGAAGTAAATATGAGGAAGGAACTCTTTATAAGACAGGTCAGATAATCTAGAAGTTTTACATAAAAGAGAGAGAGAGATCTAGAAACATGTTAACTCTAGGAAAGGTCAGTCTTGCCAAGCTCTATATGTTCAAACTCATTTTTTGTGCAGCACAAAAAGGAGTGCACAGTTGGTTAACTGACCCAACAAAGACAGCAGATCAGATAATTCCAGACAAACTTTATATTCCAGGCTGATATTTTTCACTGGTGGATTAATGCTATGTGTGCAATGCAGACTAGATTGTGTTTACAGAAGGGCAATAACTGAGCAGGGCCAGTCCATGGGGAAATTGTCCATTACAGCTGAGCCCAGTGATCCATCAGGTGCTCCATCACCTACCTCTATCTGATGGTTTTGGAAAAAATAGCAAAAGTCCTTTGTCACATTTTATAACAAATTATGTCAACTTTTAATGTTTAAAATATATCTTTTTGGGTAAAATTTTAACAAGATAACAAAAAATGGATTCTTAACAACCCTGTTTCAAATGACAATTTCATGCTTATTAAAAATCTAAGTTAACAAAATAAAAAAAATAAAAAATTAAAATTAAAAAGAAAACAACAAAAATCTAAATTTTATCCAAGCGTGTTAAATTGGGATTTGAGGGGGATGTATTTTCTGAGCATTTTATACTAAATGTTATCAGATTTAAGAAACAGTTATTTATATTTCACCAGCTGTTTGTATTAAATAAAGGTCAAGATGTTGCAATGATGAAGAAATCTTGAACAACAGAGTTGAAACTCTCAAGTTAGGTCTACACTATGCCAAAACAAGTGGTTTAAGAAAAAACGACTTGGGAGCAGATGTGACTCAAGTGGTTAAAGTACCTGCCTCCCACATGGGAGGTCCTGGGTTCAGTTCCTGAAAAAACAAAAAACCAAACAAACAACCAGCAAAACAGATGGGAAGGCAAACTCAGGGAAACTCATGTGGCTCAGTGGTGGAGCGCTGGTTTCCCACATACAAGGTCCCAGGTTCAATCCCTGGTCCCCTGTAACTCAAAAAGAAAACAAAACAAAACAAAATGACTCTACTAACCTGTGATATTCATATAGCATCTCAACATCAGTTCGATTGATTTTTTTTTTTTACCCCAAAACATTTCAGTGTTATATAAGTAAAACCCCCAGGGTTGTTGTGGTGAGGAAACCTATCCGTTTTATAAAAGTAGTTGCAAATGCACTGGCAGAAAAACTTGTCATCAGAATGGCCTTAAACAGTCCAGCTTCCAGATAAATTGGTGTTGTCAGAGGAACTGTGTGGCTTCCATTGTGTCTCCACTTAAAACAATTCATGGACAACTGTCCTGTCGCATCACTTCAGCCCTGGTGATGGGACACGTGTGTCTGTGGAGACCATCAGCAAGTGCTCAGGCAAGAAAGGACTGTGTATTGCTCAGGCTGTTACTATTTGATGGCGATCTACTGAATTGTAGTGATTTTAATATCACACTTCAGAACAGCAAATATCTTCACTGCTGGAATCAACTGAGCACATTCTCTTTGTAGGTTGGATACTGGGGACTAGGAGATCAACTCCATGAATGCTTTCCCTGTGACTGTGATATTGGAGGTGCTTATTCTGACGTGTAAGTCAGGAAAATGAATGATAACGTTTTGTGGAACTCTCCCTCATGCACATTTCCACAGAAAAGCACATGTCCTTCTGATATGCTCAGAAGCAGAGGTGAAGGGTTTTATTCCATGAGCAGCAAGGAACGTTGAAAGGTCACAATCAAGAGACATTAACTGCAGTTCAGGTGATTTATTTTACTTCAGATATTTCAAAGGGTGAAGTATACAGTCCGACTACCTGGGGATCCCACAAGGTGGTAGGATAAATGCCTAAAAATGTGTGATTCAGCCTGCCTAAAACACCAACTTCTTGCCATCCTGTGAAGAGAGGCCCTACCGTCTCCTTTTATCAATTTTTAGAGCAGAGTTAGAGAGCCACTGGGGAAAGGAGTGGCCACCTAGGATCCATGGATCTAGATTTCCTTTTCAAGACCAGATATGTTGAGCCCCGCCCTCTCAGTGTCCTCTCACAGGATGATGGATGGATTCAGTCAAAGAATTGGTCCATTAGGGGGCATTTAGCCCAGCAGCCCCACCCCTTCATTTTACACCTGCCCTCTCTACATCTTGCCTTTGTTCATGATGAATTTTTCCTCCTCAGGTGCTCATCTGAGGATGGGCAGTGTGAATGCCGCCCCCACATCCTGGGTCGCAGCTGCACCGAACCAGCCCCTGGCTACTTCTTTGCTCCTTTGAATTTCTACCTCTATGAGGCAGAGGAAGCCATGCCCCTCCAGGGACTTGCACCTTTGGTTGGTATTTCATTTACTCTCCCTACAGACTTCATTTGATGGAATGTCAGTAAATACATACAGCACACCCTTGGGATCATGGTTAAGCTACCTAGAAAAGAATGCTTTTGCCCCCCAGTGCAGATCAGAGGAGAGCTTATGGTGTCATGGAACTGCAGATTACACAAATACTTGAGGGCAGTCTGTGCTTTATCTCTGTGTCCTAGCACAGAGCCTGGCACACTGCAGCCTGGCACAGAAAGGTGGGTTAAATTGTGATGAAACAGACTTGATTTTTGCTCTTTCAATGAGCCCATCCAGTGAAATGTATTTATTTAGCATCTAAGTGTCTGTCTCCCCCATGACACTATAAACCACATGAGGCCAGGGAGGGTGGATTTTGTGTTCACCCTTGTTGGGCAGTGCCTAGGAAGAACTTTATGGATATCTGTTGGGTGCATGGATAAAGTGTATAAAAGAAGTTAAGACATGCTCGCTGCTCTCCTGAAGCTGATCTCAGATTAGCAGGTGCCCCTGAAGTCAGTGAGGTTCATAGGAGGGTCTGATTGCAAATTTCACTTGGCGCTTTGCTACTTTTCCTATAGTCAAATCCTACGGAATAGTTTCCTTCAAAATATTTTTCTAAAAATTTTGCTAGGGAACAGAAAAACATGTGAAAAATTTTTTTTGAGAAAATGCAAGAACCCATAAGGTTCTCAAAGCTATGGCTTCAACCATCGACAGGAAATGTGGTAAAGGAACAGGTAGTGTGAGGTGAAAGCAGATTCCGAGGCTTTGGATAGATAAAGAAGACGGGGGAAATCATTCCAGGTTCTGGTGACTAAGCAGGGATTGTATATAGGGAAGAAGAGATAACAAAGAAAATTAGAGTCTTAGTAGGCTAAGGAGGCTGAATTTTATTCTTTAGACAATGAGAACTCATTGAAGCTTTCAGAGCAAGGAAATGACATGATGAAGACTCTCCTTAGGGTTCTTATAAACTTAATCTAGTAGACGTGAAGCCAGGGTTGGAGGAAAGATAAAATACGAATTAGCTGCAATCGTCTAGACAGGAATGAATAAGTGTCTAAGTTAGAAGGAGGCAGAGAGAAGAGAAAGGTGGGAGATGGCATCTGAAAGGAAGTGAGTCCAAGAATGCATCTTATGAATAATTGTTTTAATACTCACATTGGTGAACTAAGAAGAATTACAATTAACTTTCTTGGTGGGTCTTCAAAAGGATGTGTGTGTGTGTGTGTGTGTGTGTGTGTGTGTGTGTGTGTGTAAGACCTGTCTACTCAAAATGTGATATGCATATGAGAATTATGGACCTTCCCTGGAGAATCTCAGGCCCCACCCCAGACCTACTTGTCAAGATCTTGCATTTTATCGAGATCCCCAGGCAATTCACAATGCAGTTTGGGAAGCACTGGTCTATATTCTTACAGAAACAATCTGTGGAGACAAGATGGTTTAAAGTCACAAGTTAAGAGTGATTGAATTTAATATAGTAATGAGTTAAAGTTAATTTCATAACATATGTTTTCTGTATAAAATCAGTAAAATAGTTGAAGATACAAAATAAGTAAAATAGTTATGTTTGCCTAGATCAGATCTTTTACTTTTTGAATCCCTGATAGATCTTGAAAATAATTGAGTACTCAGTACATATATGTTTAAGGAATAGTGAAATAAACTGATTTGCAAAATCATGGAAAAAACAGTTATGTTTAACCTTCAAGATGAACTTAATTGGTGAAGGAATAAAATGACAAGCATGATCCCAGTGTGGCCCATCTGGATTCTGGATTGAAGGGTCCTCAGTCACAGAGAGGTCTAAGAGTTGGTTAGAGCCCATGGCCGAGAGTCTGAATAGTAAGCCCTGGGAATAGAAGGGATTCCTGAAGCTGGCCACAGCTGACCTCAGGGCTACACACTGCCAGTCTGCTCTGTCGCCATCACCCCAAAATAGGGTTTTCAAAAGGAATTGCATAAAAGCATGATTCTTCTGCATTAGCGTGGCTGTTGGAATTTTGCTACTCTGGTATAACCTCTTGTCGGAAATGATAAGACCAAATCCTTCAAACGGCATGAACTAAGAGCAATTGCTCTGGAGAATGTCAAAAGTTGCAATATCTAATTATGCTTTGACTCTCTATACCATGCCTATCATCTGTTTTAACTTTCCTCCTGAGATCTCACATTAAAGCATAGGTTTTGTACTTTTTTCTAAAACACCACAAAAAAATGGATAAGAATGAGATATTTTCTCACTTTAGAGCATCCTTTAAAAAGAAAACTCAACATGGGGTTTTCCTGTTTTCACAGAGAAATGAAAAAGTATAAACTGCGTGCATCATTTCTGTGACAGAGTTGAATCTTGGGTGTCAATTGAGAATCATGATGATCTTTTAAATAATGGTATAATCTGACATTTTTGAACTATGACATAATTGGAACTTTTTAAAATATATTTTTTATTTATTTTTAAAAGATACTTAGATTACGTAAAATGCTACATAAAAAAATAAGGGATAATTGGAACTTTTGCTGGATTATTTAAACTGTCATTTCTTTTCTTCTTTTCTTGTTAAGATATTAGCAACAGCTTGGCCTGAATGTGATGTCTATTTCCAGCAACAAGGAGATGATTTCACAATTGACAAAGGAAATATAATACTGAAGAGAAATCAGAAGCAAAGCATGCATGCTGACCAGCAGAGTGAGGTGAACTATTTTCTTTTTTAAAAAATTTTAAATTAAAAAAAAATTTTATATTAAAGAAGTTGCAGGTTTACAGAAAAATTATGCAGAAAATACAGAGCTCCCATATACCCCTCCCTGATTATTAACACCTTGCATTAGTGTGGTGTATTTGTTACAGATGATGAAAGAACATTATTGTAATTGTACTATTAACTATATAATCCATGGATTATATTAGGGTTCCCTGTTTGTGTTGTACAGCCCTATGTTATTGGTTTTTTTTTTTTAATTTTTATTCTAGTAACATACATACAACCTAAAATTTCCCCCTTTAACTACATTCAAATATATAATTCAGTGCTGTTAATAAACTGTCTTCTTAATGGCCACTGTCTATTGTGTCATAAACAAAATGATAGACTTAAAGCACTAAAAACCATGCCTGGTCCATGTAAGTGCTCAGGCAGTGTAAGCTCTTATTATCCTCACAGACAGAAATGGAGGAAAGGAAGACCCAAAGTGCAGAGTAATTAGTGCCTCTAGGACAAACTTGAATTGCTTTATTCCTTTGCAAAACAAAGATTTCTGGAAAGCTGAATGCTGGAGAGTTGGCAAGTCGGACACTGTGAATTCAGTTTCTTGTCGTTACAGTAAGGAGAGGTATAGTGCTGAGGAGTGGCTGTCCGCCTAGATGGAGAAGAAAAGAGTCATGCTGAGGTATCCCAGGGATGGGTTTTGATGTGGTGGTAGTTGGTCAGGACTGGTGTGAGCGCCAGGATGACGCAGGCTGCCTCGGGGCCCTGTCTCCAGTGACTTCAGAAGGCTGGCAACCATCAACCTACTATTCACTCAAAGGCTTGGCCATTTTAGCCCTGTTCATTCATTCATTCATTCGTTCTGGAGATCTATATTGAGCATTCCTGTGTGCGTGTATGAGGATGGGCGCATTGGAGAAGTGAATGAAAGCAGAGGCATTGTTTGATCCTCAATTGAATGAATAAAAACAGAGATACTTAGAGGTGGAAACTGCCTTTAGAACTGTTGTAGGAGAAATGAGCAATGTATACAAACAACTAATACATGCCATACATACCAATCATTGTGGCTTTGCCTTTCTCTACTTGTTTCTGTTCCCACGCCACAAACCCACGAAAGCCTTCTCTGCTGCTCGAGGCTGAAAAGAGCTCCTCAATTTGAAGTACACCTGAAAGAGAAGGGTGGGAAATAAGTCACTTCCCTCTCCTTACTCCCTGAGGCATGAATCAGTGATCCCCAAATTTTACTTTGCATTCTCCGGGGACTTACCCCACACTCAGATGCTGAATCAGGGAATCTGGGGCTGGCCAAGGAATCTACGTACTTGTCAAGCACGCCAAGCCGATTCTGACACAAGTGGTCCATGACAGCACTTTGAGAAACACTACTCCAGGCCTTCACAGGATACTCCCCTAACTCTTGCTTGAAATGACCAACTCCTTATTACTGATTTGGAAAACATCTACTCATTCTTTAAGACCCCAATTCGGATTTATCTTTTCTGTTACTTTCTCTGACATCTCCTACCTTCACGTCCAGACATAATTAATTGTTTCCTTCTTTGGCATTCTTCAGATCAGTAATCTTCAAACTACTGGTCATACCTATTAGTAAGTAGCTTATGAAATCAATTTAGTAAGTCAGTTTAGAACGAAACAGAAGAATACATAGTAAGAGCATATTTTTGTGAAGATTTTGTTTCAGCTTTATATAAATGTGTGTGTGTACATACATGTGCGAAGAGTCCCGGTCTTAGGCTGGGCTCCCTGAAAACAGAGGTTAAGGCAGGGATTCAGGTGCATATGTTCTATCAGGGAGTGTTTGCCAGGGAAATCCTAGAAGGGAGTGAGGAAAGTAGGATCTGGAAGGAGAGTGAGGCAAGGAGGTTGTATTCATCAGGGCTGCCTAGGGAAACAGAACCAAGAGGAGATAGCTGTATATATTATGAGATTTTATAAGAACTGTCTCACACAACCATGGGATGCACAAGTCCAAATTCTGTAGGGCAGGCTGCAAGCTGGGAATTCTAATGAAGATTTCAATGAACTCCCCAGAAGAAGCTGGCTGACTGAAGTAGAGATGGAAATTCTCTCTTCTGGCTACTGAAATCATCACTTCTCCTTTTCAGGCCTTCAACTGATTGGATGAGATTTCTCTCATTGCTGAAGGCAAACGCCTCAGTTGATTGTAGATGTAATCAGCCACAGATGCAATCAACTTACTGATGATTCAAGTCCCCAAAATGTCCTCACAGTAACAATCAGGCCAGTGCATGCTTGGCCAAACAACTGAACACCAAAACCTGGCGAAGTTGGCACATGAATTTAACCATCACCGAGGTGGTCTCAGGTAAAGTCTAACCTTGGCCTGATGCCCTAGGGAAGTTCAGAAGCATAAATTGCCCCACAGAGCTGCAGTAACATGAGGCCACGAGCCAGACTCTCATATTTTCACATCAGCTAGTCATTGGCTGTGGACTGCAAGGGCAGATGCAGGTACCCTCCCAGGTGAGGTGACTCCCCACGGCCAATGGCAAATTTCAAGAGAAGGGACAGTTGTGAGCCATTAGCAGCCAACAATCCCAGGAGCTAGCAGGTGGATGCACTGACCAAGGAGAGAGGAAGTGGGCAGGACACTCATAGCATCTACTAAAGCCCACTCCATGCACTGCTCAGACCCACTTATAGTGCTGGCTACATAATTTGCAGGGATCAGTGCAAAATGGAAATGTGGGCCCCTTGTTCAAAAAGCAGGGAAAAGAAAAAGCTTTTTACTTTCTTCCATGGTCTCTCTTGACTTGTTATATTGTCTTTTATTTGCTATTTAATGTCATTCTGAGAAAAGTAAAGATTTTAAATTATTAGCATGAATTTTACCATTCATCTTTATATTGTTCATTGCCAACTTTAAATGCAAAGCACATTTTACTAGTATGCAGAATTACTGGAATTATGCAAACTGTATTTCATAGCTCATATAAGCATATGTATGCCATTCTTACCAAAGCAGTGGGATTGCTGAACAAACCTAACTCAACTGTTTCTATTTCATTTCTTGATACACGTTCTACCAACCCTCTCTATATTCAGCATACTGATGAGTAAAGAAAGAATGAAAGGCAAAGAAACTATGGGTTTCCCTGACCTTTCCTTTCCTTCTATGTTATCATTTCCAGAGTAAGTGGTTGGCTTCATTTACAGGGAAGAATAAGGAAGATATGAGGGGAGCGGGTGTAGCTCAGTAGTTGAGCGTCTGCTTCCCGTGTACGAGGTTCTGGGTTCAATCCCCAGTACCTCCTAAAAAGAGAGAGAGAGAGAGAGAGAGACTATGATAGGGTTCCTTGGTCATTTGTGTTTCTTAGAATGTCATTGCCTTCTTCCTTCTTTCAAAGCAAGTTCTAACCCAGACATAGAGTATGACCTCTTAGAGCTTTCAGCATCCCTGCTTACTCATTGTAGACATGACATGCTTACCTTGTTCTCAGTTTCATTCTCAGTGAAATCACACATATAGTAGGTTCACCAGAATTCTGTGTTCATGAGGTGTCTCATTTTGCCAGGCTGCTATGACAAATACCAAACAATGGGTTGACTTAAATAGCAAGCATTCATTGTCTCACGATTTCAGAGGCTAGAAGTCTAAAATGAAGGCATCAGCAAGGATATGCTGTCTTCTAGGAGTCCGTGGCATTGTGGTGCTGGCTTGCCACATCCTTGGGGTTCCTTGGCATCTGTCTCTAGGCAGGTGGCGATCTCTCTCTCCTTGTGTCTGCTCTTCTTGTTCTACTGACTTCCAGCTTCTGAGGCCTTCTCTGATTCAACTATGTCCAAACTTCTTCCTCTTATAAAGGACTCCAGAAATGTGGATTAAGGCCCACCCTGATTCCGTTGTGCCACACCTTAACTGAAAATAACATCTTCAAAAGGTCCCACTTATAAATGTGTTCACTCACAGGAATGTGGATTAAGATTAGGAACATGTCTTTTTCTTTGGGGTACACAGTTCAATGTACCACATGAGGCATCATATACACTGTATGCAAATGGGGCATCAAGGAACAGCAGACACGCATTGTTGTACTTACCTCTTTTGCTTGTGTGCATGCCCTATTGTCCCATTAAACTTTGCTTACAAGATAAGGGCAAAGATAAAATTATTTAAATGTCAAGATGGTGACAGCAGGGCATTAAACCAAGCATAGTGCCCTCCTAAGCATGCATGCCCATGAAGCCAGCCCTGCCCACTTGCTTCTCACAGTAAGTTAACTCCATGCAGACACAGCTTCTCCAGGAATCTGACTGGTCACAATTCTTGGGGAAATTTATGAAAGATTAGTGGGACAAACTACAGCCTCAAACTGCTGCAGTTAGTCCCAACACTGTAACTGGATACTATCTCTCTCCTCCCTCCTCTCTACCCACTCAAGATTCCCTTCATCTTCCACCAGCCTGTCTGCTGGTAGGATTGACTGGTGGGATGACCCAGACCCTCATCCCTTGGGGATCTGACCCCCAGGTTTCCATTACCTTATCAGGCCACGTGCACACATGTACCTAAGGTGTCCAGTGACTCACCTCTGTGCCATACATATTCCTTGTGTCCCCATTATGTATCAACAGCCCAACCAGTTATGGTAACTCCTTCCTGTGCCTGCTGGTTTACTGGCATGGGAAGCCCAAGTGATCAAGCAGCAGCTGTAGCTTTAAGGTTAGTGGAACTCTCTGTCCCCTTCCAGGAATAAAGAATTCTAGACACACAGAGCCCAAAATTGCTGGGACAGGAAACCCAAATTCCACTGGGTCACTGGGACTGAGGGTGAGCATGGTTACTCCTACATGGTTCCCAAGCCCATATAGCCTATCTATTTGAGACAGAGTGCCATATAAAAGATATTGGTTAAAAATACACAACATCCTGAAGAATAGTGCCCATTATGACAGGATGTCATTTCTAAGCTACTGAAACTGATGTTTCAGCTGCATCTTTAAGGGGCTCCGTTCCACTGCCCTCTCACATCAACATCTTTTGGATGGTATGGTTTATGCAGGAGCAGTGGATCCCAAAGTCACATGCCCATTGCTGCACTTCTTTTGCTATAAAATGGGTCTCTTGGTCCCAGATGTTGTGTGTCTGCCACACTGATCAAAGAGAAACTCAGTGAGCCCCTGGAGAGTGGTGCTGACCTAGGTCACAGTGTCTGGTTAACACAGCGAGAGAACACAGCCTTGGATCAAATGACCCATTTTACTATCCTTCAATACAGGAGATCAGTGTGATATTCTGTGGAATATCCAGATGGTCCAGATTCTTTTGTGCTATATTGTGACAGAGAGAAGGAGAATTAACATAGCCCTGGGGCAAGACTGAATATACACTGTTGCCTATTCCAAGTGAATACAAATTACTTCTGTTCCTTTTTCCTCATGGGTATGGAAATAAATACATTTTCTGCATCAATAGCGGTATAACATGTACCAGAGGCTGTATTGATATGCTCTGATAAAGATACTCTACCCAGCACAACACTTGCCAGTGGGGCTATAACTTGATGAAGTTTATAATTCACTGCATCCATCCAATTTTTGCAGACACCAGATTGGTGAATTAAATGGAAATATGATTAGAAACACCACCCTTCATCCTTTAAGTCTTGAGTGATACTTTAAGGATGACTCTGATTTGCAATACTGTTTTTTATTGACTTTCTTAGCTTGGGGGAATAGACATTTCAGAGGCTTTTACTTAGCCTTTCATGCTACGAGAGCTCTTACTCTGCAAGTCAAAGAACCAATGCCAA